>VKOC01000006.1:40916492-40940064 GCA_009364415.1 Spea multiplicata
CTTGGAAGAATCGCTGAAACTGCCCTCCGCACAAAAACAAAATCAACACCAAGACATCATCACCATCAATTTAAAAAAAATAAATATTTCTTTTTTTTTTTTATAAACTTTTTTTTTTGACTGGAGATCACTTTCTATTCACTCCAGTTGCTAACAATACACTATATAAATGATGTCATGGAACACATACCCCAAAACCGGAAATCGTTTACCTTCTTCCTGTACTCAAGAGCCGATTACAGGTCTCGAGTTCATCCACGGCATGCAAATGGGTAATGGGTCTGGAAGTGGTTTGGTTGGGTGCTACTTTAATCTCTGATTTGTACCGGAGATTAGTCAGAAGGTCACAGAAGGGTACCCAAACATGTGTTTGTATATAATTGAGGCATGGAAATAGTCTAACGTCTACCTTCCCTTTCCTCCCACCCTTCCCATATCTCGTTTAGTGCATAAAGACCTGTTAAGCCACGAGCAATGGCGGTCTGTACATTTCCAGTAGAAAACAAATAATACAAAACGATTTAAAGAAAAAAAAAGAAATTAAGTTTTGCTCTAATTACAATAGACCCCTGTTCATAAATCCACAAATGGGTTTCTTTCAGTAAATATATTTTATGAAGGTTTGGGAAAGCATTACAATTCTCGCAAAAGACAATCTGACAGTTTATAGCACGGAAAATCTGATTCGAAAACATAAACTACAATCCTAGACAGAAATAAAGTCCCATGGGGTGCGTTTGATCTTTAAACTTTGTATAGAATGCGTTCCATCTCTGGAGCCCAGATCACGCGTGGAATGGTCGCCTAATAACATGTTTTCCATTGCGGTTAACGGATTGCCTCACGTCCTCAACATACGTTGAACTATTTGACAGAATACAAAAAAATACTGTAGTTAAAGGGACAGTCAAAAGTACTCCTACTGAAGTACTCTGACACAGAAGCTGCAGTCCTGCTGCAGCAGCTGCCCTCGTGCTCTGCGGTCCAACATTGCTTGCCACTGGTTGCCTGTAGACATTACGAACATTTAAAAGGGGCCACACAACTATCATATGATTTAAAGTGAATATAATGTTATATAGCTAATCCTTGAATGACGAGGATGCAAAAAGAATTTTCCAGATCTTTACCGAAATTTATTTAAAAATGGAGAAAAAATTACATTTTTTTCATGTTTCTAATAGCATTACTTTTATCGTAAATAGTAACACAGAGCAAAGAAAATAATCTTGATTCTAAATGTAGTGTGATATATGGGATTTAGTATTATAAATGTGCCAGGTGTCTTATTACGTATTAGCCCAGCACTTTATTCCATTTTCACTGAATATTTAGCTCCTGTGAATATCTTACTGTAACATCTTCAGATGCGACTTTATCAGTCGTATTTTACCTACAAATTAACGCGGAGAGCAGATCAATTCTCATCCACATGCCTGGAGTGTTACATGCAAATTACACACAAGGGGGGTACCAAACCTTTTAACTGGGGAACCGTATCAAAACCATACATGAAAAAGCTACATCAGTTAATAGTGAAGTCCATCTGCTGTGGAGCTAGACAAAGAGAAGGAAATAGGGTTTTTTATACGTAAGGATTGTTGAAGTAATGTCTGATATTTTTTTGGGATAATAAATGATAATTTTGTCATGTAAGTTGTCGAACAACACTGTCAGCACAACTCCACAACACCACAACAGGTTTGGCCCGGAGTCTCCGGGTGAAGTGTTGTTTCCCTGGGTCTCAGGGTCCCTTTCCTCTTTCTCGGTGCGGGAGGAGCAGCATTTCACCACGCCCACTCTTAGACCATTTAAGGCCTGACATGTGCCTAGCCCCACCCCTCCTCCAGCCATTCCCGTAGAGGTCGGTATATATATATATATATATATATATGCAACAATATAACAATGATATATAGTGATATATAATCTAAAAACCCACCTATGTGTATACCGTGGAGGCAGCCATCTTAAAGGGATACTCCATCTATCATTTACATGGTTTAATGTATATGAGTGCTGAATGTCCCTTTTAAGCCCCCAGCCCCCTGGGCATGCACACTATATGCTAGCTAGATCAAGTCCTGGCTCATGTGAAAGTTCAATGGGGTCTAATGAGTCCTCCTGTGCCTGCGCAGAAAGCGCTCCCACTGACTCCAAAGGCTGCAACTAGCATGAAAATCGCTTTAAAAGAGAGGGCAATGCATCGACCAAGGGCTTTTATTGGCGCATGACGTTGGTAGGTCTGCTGAACGCATCTCCTGCAATGTAAAGAGCTGGAGGACACAGTAGAGGGGCTTCTCACAGCTCCCCATAGAGTGTCCCTATCAGTTGTTGGTGATTTTAATAAAAAGACAGGGCGCTAGACTGCCCCTTTTAAAGCATTTCTTATATAAACAAAAGGTGGACTGTTTCCCAGCAAGACAACAACATGATTCCAGATTCCACTGAAGCTGAAAGGTTTCCACGGGAGTTCATTCATGTCTGATCTTGCTGAAACCACAATACAGCAGCAACACCTGACTCCATCTCACTGGAGTACGGATACTACAATCCAGCATTAAAACATATGGGGGAAAAAAAGGCTGATTCTGACTTTTATAGAACACTCAGCTGCTAATAACCATTTTTTAGCTTTATTTGGTAAACATTATAATAATGTTTTTTACTGGAAAATGTCACTTCTGTTTCTAGCGCATCATAAATCTCTAATGATGAGGACAGACATTTTTGATGTGGATCTGTCATCTAAAAATCTCAGATGAAAGGAATTCATGCGCTCAGGGGGTGTTGTTAGACCCCCCCCGACATTCGCCGAGCCAGCGCTGGAGCTCACTGGTAGTAAGCAGTGACATGTTCTGGCCCTGCAACACCACTCCTCATTGGGACGTTTAATAGGGAGATCACTGATCTTTTCACCCTGCCCATCAACACTATGATTGGTTGTGCCGAGTCAGCGCAATCCTCCATAGTTTCCTTCTGCATCATGTTTACACAGAGGCACTGGTATATGACATCATATCCCAACGCCCAGAAGTAAGGACAGCAACGGGCTCTGCCTGCGGGTTCAGCAGTATATTCTGGCATAGGGCAGCAGGACCAGGGGGCGGCAGCCCCTCTGCCCCATAACAGGGAGCCCGATTTCCCTCTTAATGGAGCTGCCCCGGTAAATATGTCACTGTGAAAGTTCCTGAAAAACGTGTAAGGCCTTTCCTGAAACAAAATAAACAATTATGTTTTCGCAGGAGTTTCTCTGGGGCCGAAACTGTTGCTTTACCCAAACTAAAGCCCCGGATCTGAACTTCATATCAACTCTATTTTAACTGAAAAATCTCAAATTAATTTTAGTAAATAAAGATAATAAATCAACATTAAGTAATATTTAAGTGGGTCACCTGCCTGCATCTCGTATATTGTACGCTCAAGGGTAGCCATTACATCTTAAAGTTTGTTCATTTTATTCTTAATTTACAATATTGTCAATTTGACCGAATGCTGAACACTCTAGAAAACAAGCCACTCGATCTATTAACTTCAGGTGGGTTTTCATGTGAGTTAAACAAGGATCCCACCATGAATCATCACTGGCCATAAGGTCCTACTTCTAGTACCTCCTGGAGATTTAAACCTGGTCAGCCTGTCCAGAAACCAACCATCTGTGCCACAAGCTTTTCTATGTCCCTTTTCAGCATCAGTGTTTATGGGTGGCAGGAATCTCATTAATAGACAGATACCCCTAAGCAATTACCCTTTTAGCCGGCAAATTACCAAGGTACATCTTCAGATAACTGGGATGGAATTCCATCTGAAGGCAAAAGCCTCTGAGGTTGCAATAACTTATTATGACATTGTTTTCTATGTTGGCCCAATAAAAAGTATGCCCCTACTACTAAAGACTCAATGTTCTCCTGAACCAACATGGACTTATCCACTTTCCTGTATACTTGGCCAAGTATAGAACTCATATCTACCTGTCTGACTCAATAAATTAGGTGAAATACAGATTTTACCTACAGAGTTTATGCACATCCCTTACTTATCTCCAACATAGTTGCGTCAGAAGTTGACTTCGACACTCTTTGACTCAATAGACATAGGATTTTTTTTCAGTCTTATATGTGCCTATGGGCATACTCAGGACCTCCACAGCAGAAATACTGTAAAACCTTCATAGTCAATGATAAAGTATGCAATCACACCTGTAACACATCACATTTCTTTTATTGCTATTCCGCACGACCCAAATCACACAGGAAACTGTAAGATCTCATTTTTCATTAATTTCCAACTTTCATTCTTAAAATCCAACTTCATTATACTAATGATCTGCAGACCTCTCTCCCACTTACTCCAGTTCAGTTCCTGTTTGGAGACGATCCCTGGACTTTCCATGGGAATCCCACTGGTCAGCAGATACCAACCACCACATTGCATACGTATTTCCATTAATGTTAATTTCCATAACTGTAAGATCTCATTTTTCATTAATTTCCAACTTTCATTCTTAAATTCCAACTTCATTATACTAATGATCTGCAGACCTCTCTCCCTCTTACTCCAGTTCAGTTCCTGTTTGGAGATGATCCCTGGACTTCCCATGGGAATCCCACTGGTCAGCAGATACCAACCACCACATTGCATACGTATTTCCATTAATGTGCGAAACATGGTATACGGTCCCCAGCAGGGAAACCAGCAACAGTCATTATTTCAATATAAAAATCCAAGTATATAACTTTACCTAAAAAAATGAGCGGCTGTATGTTTGAATATGTTTACTTACATGCATGTATACTGTATACACAGGTGTAGTGTTTATGTATAGTATTCTATTGTGTATTTTTACATGGAATGTTGCGGTGTTGGTGGTAACATTGTCAGAAGACAGAAGTGAGATGGGGTGAAGAAGCTCTCAGATACTCACACAATGGCATGGTAGAGCAGCGCCCAGCCTCTAGGTCTCTCCAAGGCATCATATATTAAAGTTTGGATCCTCCTGTACCTGGCATTGTTCCTCTTGACAGGTCTGCTACAGCTCAGAGGTGTCTTAGCCAGGAGCCCAATTCCCTGCGGGTTGCGCTTCACGTCTTCTCTCCCGGCTCCCACCAGCAGGAAGGTCCCATCCTTGTCCACCCCGGCCCCCAGGGAGGCCGGCTCTAGATCCCCAGTTAGACCTGTTTTCTTCTCCTCCTGCTCATCGCCAGGATGACCCCCTGAATGTCTGTTCTTCAACCCCATTGTCCTCGTCACTGGTCCTGAAAGGTGAATTTAGGGAATACCTGGAGATGCCAAATGCCATGATCTGAGAAGAACCAGAAATAAATTACATTCCCATTGGGTTATGTGGACGGGTCACAGCCACCTATCCGCAGCCATGGTCTCTACCACTGCGACCATCCCAGTCGGGTGTCTTCTCCAGCTATCTCCTAAGCTTTCTGATGGGTCCCCAATCTCAGGTTTAGGGAGTGGCCCATTGTAGGTTCCCAGCTGGCCGAAAAATCACCTCCCAGACATGGATTCAGTAACATACTTTGGCTTCCCTTTACCTGGTAGCCCCAGCCATCTGCTGATAACATGGATGAATGGAGCATCAGATAATCAGGTCCTTTCTATGGTCATTGTCAGCATCTCCAGGAGGAGGCGATGACTCCATCTCAGCTCTTCCTGCTCTCTGCTCAGCAAGACCCTTCTATCAGATCTCCTGCTTCATTTTTGTGTCTGTCTCTCCTTGGTCCTTTAAAAAGGAGACCCCTGAGGTCCTGGCTGTACGATGGGAAGATCAATGGCAACAATCACAGCCAGTGCAGATAAACAGAAGAACACCCCCCCCACAGCATCCAGTGATCAGTCACTCATTCATTGATGTGTTGCTGGGAGTCTCCTCCTCTCCACACGGTCTGCTCTCCTTCTGCTTGCTGCGAAGTGTCTGGAGGAGGAGGGGGAGGAGGCTGGGGGTGATGGGAGGGGCTAGGGATAAAGGCATCCCCTGATACTCTAACTGCAGTAGACTGCAACTCCCATCATCCACACCCAGCCAGACAGCTGGAGCACTAAAGGGGAACCCCTCCTTTACAAAGGACCACGTGTGTGTCCGTATATATATATATATTGGCTTCTGTATCAGAATGTGAAGCTCTGCGTTGAGTTAAAGTGAATGAATGAATGTATAGAAAGCAGTCGGTTAGATGCAGCCAAATTCAGGGCAGGGTGATCGCTGGTATCCAGTAACCTGCCGTTAATAAGAGCAATGGGAATGCCAGTGATGAGCTCATCTCCCTGTACACACCAGTGACACCATACACTGGGGTCTCACATGTTTACTGGGATGAGTTTAACCCGTGCGTGGCATGTAACACCAATGCATCACAAGCACAAGAGACAGAGAGAGGGAGAGGGGTGCATGGTTACACACACATATTATATATATATATAGGAAGGATGGATGGAAGCAGAAATATAGGATAGGTAAATATATTTAGATAATAGAAGGAGAGAGAGAGAGAGATAGATAGATGATAGATAGATAATGGGAGGTGAAACAGATGATAGATAATAGACATTTAGATGGGAAACATAGATAAATACATAGATAGATACATAGATATCTAGATGATGGAAGGATAGATAAATGTATAGAGCTGTACCGTGTTAGCCATAGAATGTAAATTAAGTATTTACTTTATTTAATGTATTTATTTGTTAACTGATATATAATGGATTGCAAGCCTTTGAGACTATCCAGGTCCGTTCTTCAGGCATATTGTACCTGTGGAATGATAGACAGGGAGAGATAGATATTTAGATGAGGATAGGCTAGAGATAAAGTTAGTTAGATGGATACGTAGACACATAAATGTAAGGAGATTCTCAGAGCGTGATAATATAGAGTGATGTGCGGTATCTCACGCTTTTCGCCCGGTCTCTTCTTATATATAACATTATGGGGGTTGAAATATTTTTTGTTTTACTATATATCTAAAAAATATCAGGTAAAAATGCGCTAATACTGTAAACTGACAATAAAATGTCAAATTTGTTGGTTTCTAATGAAGTCCCCCAGTGGCGGCTTTTGGTGGCTGTGACAGCAAGTATGTGTGAGGTGGAGCTGTGTCTGCGGCTGAGGATACTCGTACAGAAGAATTTCCCTTTGCGTCGCTACAGCAGCCCATAAAGCCGCTGCGTACAAGCTCTGCTCCTCCTTGGTCCCCTTCGCGGCTGAATGACGGTGATATGACATCATGTTCTGGCGCTCAGCATGCTGAGGAAGATGAAGTACGCAGACACAAACCTCCACTAGACCACCATAATAATGAATGGCAGATACGGCAGTTGAAACACAGGGCTCCATTTCTGTTAGGGGGTAAAGTATGCCACAGGCCTAACCATTGACATCATTTATACCTTCCTGTCCAGATTCATATTACAATGAAACAGGTCACCCTCACAGCAGCTGAAGTGAACCTTGGGATGTTCCTCAGCTTTCATATCTGAGTCGCCAAGAGAAGAGGAATAATGACTCGGTGAAACATGGCTCTTGCTTTGGGCCCCACACCAATATGGTGCGTCACAGTCGTGGACCACAGCGGCCCACGTCTACTGACTGTGTTCGCAAATATAGGCAAAACCTGGAGCTGCAAATCCAGAACCTCTCTGGTTATATTTTAGAAGAAAGAAGGGTACATGGCATGCGGCTGATGTCCTTAAGAGGCACCAAAATAAACCTCCGCCATCCTCCACTGATGAGTCTGGCATTTAGAAAGTGGATACTCAAGATCAGTGGGCACTGGTGGATTTTCACTGCAATTCCTTAAGTCTTCCGCCATAAGTTTCAGAAGTTAATACAGTGAGGGGATTAAACATGCATGGGATAGGCGTATGGTTCCTGAATCTAAGAGGAGACCAACGACTGATTAAGGCTTGAAGTTTATACAAATGGGAAAAAAACGCGCAGACTAGAACAGTTATGTGCTTTCAAGTTCTGTGTTCTTTTGCTCTAACCTTGGAGTGTTACTCTTGGGGTTTGTAGCTGTCAGAAGCGAATGGTCCAGAGTGTTGGAGGAAGCTTAAGTGCTGATCCAGAAGCAGTACGTGACGGTAACAACTTTAACAATAAATATAAAAAGATGGGATGTTTATGTCCAAAATCTGTGTGATGGAATGACGTCATCTGTGGTTATGCTTACCTCTGTACATTTCAATCATGTTATTGCAAAAACTTCTAAATTGTGAATATATTTTATTATTTATATTTATCCAGATGAAATTGCACTACGGTTCTTTTTTATTCTTATAATTTATTATATACGAGGACCATTCCTACTTCCTGCAAGTTCTCTATACATGCTGACATTGTGGTACCTTTGTTACCGAAATTATTTTATCTTATTTTGGTTTTTTTTACTACATTTACATGTATATTACATACACTTTCACGTGTGCGTGTTGAAGAGATTTTTAATAAATATTCTCATTGGGTACTGAGCTGCTCCTTTGCTTGTAACTTGCTGGAATCGTATCAATAAAACATTAGAAACTGTCCTCGAAATTCTTTTTCAGAATCTCGTCAGCTGGATCTCCTCTCCCTGTAGGCCTTTCCCATAATAAACAACAAAGTCAGTACAGGGAGAGAGATGACCTGGTGTCAGCTATTGCTTTATTTAAATGTCTTCCATTTGCAGTAAATGCCTGCTGGATGACTGTGATCAGGGCGCAATAAATTGTGAAGGGCTTGAGCTGAAGTAAGCAAAGAGCCATGCGTAAAAGCAGACAGAGGGATAGTGTGAGTGACTGGTGACATCCAGCTGGGATTAACCCAACACTAGAGATGTCTATGTTTATGTTAGTGGAAAGAATGCAAAATATGCTTAGATACTAGATAATGTTCCAAAAAACAGCAAGGAAGGCCATCACACCTCCCGAGTGTCCCTGTATGGGAGTATCAGTCCTTCTTATGAGTCCTAAAGCCCCATTTCTCTTTTTTTTTTTGGTCCCCTAATGGGCAGTGCGGATTTTCGGACACCGTCCCATTTTTGATTGAAGATGAAAGGCTGCTTAGCGGAATCCTCTGTAAAAATCGAATGGAGATATGTGCTGTTTGCAGCCCCAGCTTCAACCGTAGCTCCCAGATGGACACCTTGCAATGCTCTGAAACACCTTCATAGGATCTGATGTCTTCTTTTGGACAAGGTGGGCCTGTGGGTAGATCCCCCTGGCTCTGCCAGCTCCTATGTCCAGTCACATCCTCAAATTGGACACCTTATAAATTGAGGTTTTTGCTGCAACCGCCTTCTAAAACAAATGTGATCCTCTTCGGCCCCAAAAAGCAGGTATATTAGACAATGTTTTTATTTTGGATCTCCTGCGTCATTCACAGTACAGTTGATGAGACAACCTGCAATTATTCTCTCACCTTTAGATTGTAAGCTTCTTGGAGCCGGGCCCTCCTCACCTGTTGTTTCTGTAGGTCAAATTGTTATGTTATATACTACTTGTTGTACCCGTTGTACAGCGCTACGGAATATAATGGCGCTATATAATTCAATAAATATTAACAATTATGCATGGCCAGCTCAGCCTTTCTTCTAGGAGAAAGTGGATTGGGATGGACCATACCAAGCCAAGACCTTATTGTTAAGATGAGAGAGAAAATGCTTTGATAGCCAATTCCTGTCCACAAAACCCAAAAATAGCACATGCTTTTAAACATTCTGATAAGGAATGCTTTTAAATTTTAAATTACATGGTAGGAACATTCTTTAACTTCACATATTTTCTTCTAGAATTACATAAAATGTATTGTTTCAATCCTCCGACAAACACTAGCCGTTTTATGCAGGACGTATACGACGACCACAGATGGGTTTCAGTTTTCAAGTCCTTTTTTTAGATTATTTTCAAGGAAATAACGATTGTGTCATGGAAAAAACTCTTACAGCCAAAAGTTTATTTACTCTAGATGCTACCCAAAGTTAAGCCCAACTGTAGCAAGATGTTTTACAAGACATATATTGGATTAAATGCTGTAACGTTAAGCCCTGTCCATTACTGCATTTTTTTTTGTAATTTGATAAAAGCTAGATTAATGTATTTACGCAAAGCTGTATTTATACTGAAGACGTTCTAATATTAAACGTACAAGCTTTATATCATTTAATGAGATCTTGTTAATGGTAACGGACTAAAATGAACACAAGCAAAATGACCTTAATAAAAACCCAAAAACATAAAAAAAAACCCCAAGGAAGAAATACATACCAAGAGTGGGATCAGAATTTTGGGTAAAAATATCCAAAATATTATTTATTGTTTTGTATGTTAATGCATGTAACCATGGTCTCTATTTAATCTCCGATGGCAATTTTTTTTCTTCTGGTCACATGACTCAGTATTACGATTTATTTATTTTTGCAGTGTGAATTTTCAGCATATTTTTATCTAATTTTATAAAAAAAATTTTAGTGATACCTGGTTTAGCTATTTCATATATACTTTTGTGGAAAAGAACTTCTTTGGAATTACTCTCAGTAAGTCTGTAAGCATTACGGTTAAAGCAGAACCCCCAGCCCCAGATATACAACCTCAATTTAACTCCCTCGACCACAAGCAAACTCTCCTTCCCAACCTTACCTTCTTCATGCACCTCGTGGATCCCTCTCATTCTCTACGTTCTGCTGGCTTATATGCGGCTGAAATGAAATTGCTTTTCCATGCATACCGTAAATCAAATGGACTCTAATATTCACTGAAAACGTATTTAAAAAATGGGTACTAAACTGTTTGCCACATTATGATTTTAATTTGCTCACTCCCTTCTTCCTGGTGGTAACTTCTGGTGACACATGACCAGACTCAAAGACTCGACTCAAAGGGCCTCCTTTCAAAAGCTCTAAAGGGCAGGCATACTTCACCGTTTCCATGGTGATTGCTCCTACTTATAGCACTTTGCTTACATCTGCTCCTTGTATAAGCAATTCAAAAATGTTTGCATCCCCATATCTGTAACTCTCGGTAGGAGGGAAGTAACCGTGAAGGATTACGGGACATAAACATGCTCATTTCACAAGCATGAAAGAAATTAATTATATCAGGCAATTCAAACAGTTTACGAAACAATGATTATTAAACATACTTACAGTAGTTATAAAGTTGATTTGCGCTGAACAAACACATTACGGATAAATACAAAAACAATATTTTATTTAACCACATCTTATATGTCTATTATAATAAAGTATAACAGGTTATTTTCTCTGATGAAAATAAGTTACCCAACATAGCGGCAGATGCAGCCAGGACAGAGTTTTAGATTAGAGGCGGCACGTCAGAGTTATCTGTAAAGTTTTCATTGCACTCCATGACTTTGGCCTTGTAACTTTGTAGCAGAAGTGGTCCCTGTGCCCTGGTTGTCTTCTCCTGGACAATATTAGCCACATCGGGAAACGATCGTGCACTCGGATCCACTTCCAACTTCTCACTTGTTTTTGAACTGTATTTAAAAAAAAAAATTCTCATATGGAATAAAACTGTATACACACCAACTCAAACATTCATATAATATATATATATGCATATAATATAATATAAGAAGAATAGTGACATCATACCTGGGAACGTGAAATAACACGCTATGAACACTCTTTGCAAAGGAACTGGTTGATCATTCACTTAAGGGATAGCCTTCATCAGGTTAAAAAAATAAATAGTTTTTTCCCCCTAATGAATGCCTCAACCGAAACGTTGGTCACATACATTTTATAGCCTTTTTTTATTGGAACTACTGTGCACTGTGTATTTGTTTCATGTTTATTATTATGGGGATCGATCCCATACCAGTAGAACCCCAGTATTTTTTTAGTTATGTATTTCTTGATGTTATAGATGTGTATTAGCCAATTACACTTTTTTTTACATTATACCTGGGAACTTCCCAGGACAGGCTGCCTTTGCAAAGGGGTCTTGAGTATGAAGGAAAGTGGCTCCCCATGTCTGCAGAAAGAGGAACATGACCCAAAGACCCGGGGAAGCAACGCTCGACCCGGGAACTCCGGGTCAAACCCAGAGTTTTGTGGTATAAATGCAATATAGGATATTGTTTTATCTCAACAACCTTTTGCTAGCTAACTACATAACTGGACATGTCAGGTAGAAGTAGGACAATGCAATTTATTTGCAATCATTAAGTTTAGAAACAATCCTTCTGACATGGCGAGGGTGGCGCCAAGCGGAAAACTCATGTGGAAGACCCATTAGGGAAGAAGGATAGAGTCTAATTACTGGAGGTCATCGTTCCAGGGCCAGAAAAGGGATCGCAATAGTTTAGGAGTACAGATAACCTGTATGTACGTAAATACACAATGTTATTTGCTATTATTACACGGTGCGATACCTACTGCCTCACATGTGATTGTATTATAGTGAAGCAGGTCCCGGGAACATCACGTATTGATTTATCATGCTATGCAGCGCTTTAGTTTATTGTCGTTAGCTGGTGTGGAGCTCTGGGAGATCTCGCACATTAGGCTTCCGATTTCACAGTTTCTCACCCTTTAGAACATACCTGAAATGCACACCGTGATTATTGTTTAAAGAAAACTAGCCAGTTTCTCTGGAGACTCTCCCTTTATAAGGTTCTGTTCCACCTTTTCTGCTGAAATTATTTATTATCCAACTAAATGCAGCAGAAGAAACATAGTTCCCAGTACTGTTGGTCATAATTTTACTAGGAACAGTTGGCAAATCCCTTCATACATTTGCAGAAAATGGTATTTTAAAGGGAATACTCTACCATGCACACTTTAATAGATCATTTGCATACGAAGGGATTTGTGAGTCATCCCAATGCATTTGCTCCCCCCACCTTTCCCCTGTGCCTGCTTACTCCCTCCCAACCACTTGCAGCCCCCCACCAAGACCATGCCCAGAAAGCGCTTCCATTTATTTATTTATTTATTTATTATCACATTCAATTTTGGACAACGGAGGGGGATGAGGAATTGTTATAGATACAGGTAAGTAAAGCACATTAAATTAAAGTAGTCTTAGCTGGTGGGGCGGTATAGAACATTACAATGTTTCTTTAGCATTCTGTTGGGTACAATTATTGGTGTGCCAGCGACTTTAAACACAGTTGACTAAATACCCTGCAAGCTTCCTATTGTTATTATTATATATAATAACCAGGTTGTTAAACTAGAATAATATAAGGTAGGGAGTCATGTGGAGAATAAAGAATATGTTGGTACACAGCACAATTCAATAAAGGAACTGAAACCTCTCTCCATGGTGAAACCTATTATAGGACACCGGGAAGACACATTGATGGAAACTGTGTAAGCTAAGTCATATTTCTAAATTAACAAGGAATTTAAGAAATTTCTGTCCTTGTTGTTGAAGGTAGTAGCAACAATATGATAAAATACAAAGCAATTGCAAAAAAATAAAAAAGAAAGAAAAACTAGCAGTATAAAGTCTTATAGAAGACGTGATGAGTCTAGTGAGACAAGTGCTGTCCTGATCCCTAGCTTTATGATGGTGTTGGAGGCAGGAACATCCAATTTTTGTTTTTTACTTTAAAAGTCCTCCATATCAGGTTGAACGCAGCAGTAGGTATCTCCATGGCAAGTGTCACAGATCTTCCATATTTTGTTACGTAGTACCTGGCCACTCATAACTGGTGCAGGACCTGGCCAGAGGTGTCCTTCACAATGTAAAACTCTATCCCAAAAACTTCTAAATCCTAAATTATTAATTTCATGTGGAATTCATTTTTTGAATGTTTTCTTGAAGAAACTCATAACAAACAAACATGGAGGCTGTGTAAGTAGAAGGTACAGTGTGACCTCAGAGCAGAGAAGGCTCGCACCCGCTACTCCTCAGATGTTTTTAATCTGCTGCTTCACGCTGGTTAATTGCAATATCGCTTCAACGCCTTAAGATAGAAATGAAACAGCTGGAAGACTGAACAAAGCTCATAATTAGTTCAAAAACACATAAAATAGTTTATTAAGGAAATCAAAGGAAACTCCGTTTAAAGATGAATTTCATTAGGTGCCGAATAAGTCTTGACTGCTTTTAGTTTTTAGAGTAAATTATAAATCTGGTTCCCGCAGGTCTGTGACATAGAAGCATTGAATGTGACGGCAGATAAGAACCTTTTAGCCCAAACAGTGAACCTGTGATCGGACCCCAGTGTGGAATGGTATACATTTGCTCTATAGATACAGATTAAATTAAGAATGTACTATAGAATACTAGGACCCCTACCCTATGCATGCAGTTTGGATTTTGGAGCATGGCACCATACTTTTGCCTGGTAATGTGGTTCGGTGGCAAGGATTGGTGTCTGTGGTGTGACGCTTGGTAGAATTCACTAACACCGGGTCACATTAATTAATACTCAACATGTAGAGAGGCTGAAAACATCACCCATAGATCAGGGCCAGGGTCACCCCATTTCAATTCATACAGCCAACCTGGATGTAAAGAAACCTACAGCCCCGGAGATCATCCGACATCTGCTTGAGGGGGAAGCGTCTGCCCGCGGTATGATTTCGGTTTTATTAGGGGGCGCTCATCCATTGCTGTAACAGTTTTACTACACAGCCCTTTGCCAAACAGTGATAAAACAAGCTTGTAATTGAAGGCCACTGACCGCATTATTTACAGCGACCATTTAGTAGACATAACAGATTACAGGGCATTGAATTACGGGAAGAGGTGGCAATTTTATGTTACCTATTGTACTGTGACTGCGGAAGGGGCAGATTCACAATGCAAATGTTCTCTTAACGGATGCAGTTGGTTTTTGATTTGTTTGACACGAAAAACATGATGATTATCATTAAATCCTGACACATTATACACAAATTAAAGAACGTATAGATTGTAAGCTCATTTGAGCAGGGCCCTCCTCACCTGTTTCTGTAAGACAAATTGTTATGTTATATACTAGTTGTTATGCCCCGTTTACCTATTGTACAGCACTGAAGAATATGACTGCGCTATATAAAACGAATAATAATGAAAATAATGTGATGCTTATGAATGTGGGGATCCTCTGCCTCTGTTGCCCCGAAACCGCTTGTACCATCCCTAATGTTTTTCCCACGATTTGCATAACCCCTCCCCCTATTAAGGGACTCCTTACATGTAACGTAAGGAAGTCTCACTGTACTGAGATAAATACGTGGAACAGTCTCCCAGCAGAAGTGGTAGAGGTCAATACAGTGAGAATTTAAACATGCATTGAATAGGCATATGGTTATCTAGATCAGACCAAGGAATGATTAAGGCTTGAGTCTTTACAGCGGGAAAAATGGGCAGACTAGATGGGCCCAATGGATCTTATCTGCGTTAATTTCTGTCACTTTTTTGAAATCCTACATTTTGAAATTTCTGTCCTTTTTTTGAAATTTACATTTTTCCGCAATATAAAACCATGTGCAAAGTTGCTGCCTGTGTGGACAGGCGCCCATTAGCACCAACTACACCTATTACAAATAAAATAATGATAACCCCGCGCCAGGTGACACAACAAACACCGTTAAAACACCCAGTGATAAATCCTGAATAAACTTACAATATTATATCCACAATACTCAAACAAATTATATAGAAAAAATAAATTAAGAAATCTGTATATATAAATGGCCCTGTCACAATTAAATGCTTCTATTAACTAGAGAATAATTGATAGATGCGATACTTATTTTCCAATACCTTATACAACGTTTCTAAAAGTTGAAATTTTACAGTAAATCATTTTGGGCTTGAATAACCTGGTTGCATGATATCCTCTTTTCAATGAAAGATGGAATATTTATTATAATAATTATTTCTATATCATAAGCCGTTTCTATGGAGCCACAGCCTTAGTCAAAGAAACCAAATCGTCATGTTTTGTGGAGAATTACTATGCTAATGTATAATGTCTGTGATTTGCCATGTTCCATTAAAAAAAGCCCCTGGAACATCCTAGCCTTGGTTGTGTAAGGTGTAAGGTAGCCATTGTGTAAGGCTGCTTGAACCAAAGGGGCATAAAGAAAAAGTACCCCCTAATACTCGGGAACTGCCCGTGTATTCAATGCCCCTCACGTCTCTTCTGTGCAGCTTCTCTCTAAGCAAGTTAAGAATAAACCTTGGTCGCTGCCTAAGTTTGGGTCCGTGGAGCAGGCAGTCAATATGGCTGCTTCCATCCATAAGTGGTAGAAAAAAAAAAAGGTCCAGCTGGCTCTATGATGGAAAAATAGCCTGACCCCTGTATAACACCACAATCGAACTATAAAACCACCACCAACCAGAGTAAAATCAATGTAAGTATTACTATAATTGTATATTTTACAACACAGGAAAAACTATGGGGATGAGTAGCGTACCGTATATATAATTATGAGTAGGGAGCAAAATGAGTGTCAAGTTCAAGTATGCTGGGAATATGCAGTTTGTGTGTGGTGTGTGTGTGTTTATATGTTACAGGTCCAAAGGGTTAACCGGCAACAGTGTATTGAATTTTCTTTGCAGAAAATGGTAGATAGACCAGCTAAATTCATGGTATTGGAGATTTTCTTCATTCCTTAAGATAACAACTTCACTCAACCAAGAGACGTGACTTTAATCTCCTTCACCGCCGATCCAAACACTCATGGGAGTGCCGTGAGGCCATAAGAGCTGTTCCTCGGGGGTGCAAAGCGCTTGCTGCCTTTTACATTCTCTGTTTGCTGGAAGGCACTAAAAGGTTTTCACACCTAATCTTCTATGTCTAGACCGTCGAGGAGCATCGTAACTCCGTGAGCCCTGAGCGGGGAAATTCCAAAGATATTGGTTCGGTCACAGCTCCTTGGGGTGCTGCTTTCTGACACCACGCAATGTCCTTGGTTACTGCACCCCAGAGCCGTGCAAAGGAGCCCGAGACGCATAGCTGCTGCCTTCCTAGCAGACCGTCATCTCCTTCCATTACGCGCCAAGATCGCTTCCATAAACTTTACTTAACTTTATCTATCTTAACTATAACCATTTTGTAATTAACCGAAGCATTTGGTTGGTTTTCTTTTTAAAATGAATTTATTTATAAACTACTTTTCTGTTTCAATAAAAGGTTTTTGTGACATTTAGGGCTGTAGAACCCGGTGATCCCCTCATAACCAGCAAACGTTCTGAGACCATAGAAAAGAGGGGCATCAGGAGAGGGAAGAGGGAGTTTGGGTCATAAAGAGGAACTCTTGCAGGGGAGGGCTGGAACCTTCTTCCCCGAGGTGCAGGTAAAAGCCAGCATTACATAACTACAATCGTATGGGGGGGGGTGACCAACACCGTGAATATTACTTAACTATATGCAGTCATCAAGCTGCCCATTGCAGCAAAACTTTCCCCGGAGCACATCTCGTGTCCTGTCTCCATGGCAACAAACAGGAAGGATGGCGTGGGTGGGCCGGGCAGCTGAAGCCATCGCTAAAGATGAGACAGCATGGAGAGGGCATGTATCAGTACATTTACAGGTAGCAGAAACCAAACAAGAAAATGGTATGTGTTGTATGGGTCGGGCGGTAGAGGAGAGTAATATCAGGACTGCCCTGCATAAACATTTAAGAATTAAACTTTTTTTTTTTTTTAAAGGGTTTCAAAAAATATTGTGCCATTTTCTTGTTTAACAATAGTTCTAGTTTTGCGTATTTTTTTTTAACAATTTGTATGTCTGAGCCCAATCTACTAGCTGAACACCCTGCCTTACGGTAAATAATAGAATCGGTCTTAATAACCCAAAGAAATTCTACGGAGAAACCGACTTCATTATTTACTTACGAGGGCAGGCTATCCCGAGCTCTCCCGCGAAAGTCTTTTGTTGGGTCAATGTAAGATATGGTGTCACAATAGCATTAAGGTGCCTCGGGGGTCTCTTGTATAATGTATAATGTTAACCCCAAAAAGGTATCACTTAATACTATTCACATAACAATGTGAGCCCTGCTAAACTCACCCTCCTCCACACATATGTACAATATTGACCACAAGTATAGAACTCACATATTATTATAACATTGAAAAACACAAAGACAATTAGGGATGGTCCTTTGTCATAGTGATCCCAGTGAAACCAATCGAAGCAGCAGCCAATCTCATGTCTGACAACTTAACAATGATGTTCAACAAGCATACATGTGATAGGCTGCTGCTTCTACAATTAATTTCAGTGGGGGCCCAGCTACCAAAGTATGTGCCAGAAGGGTACCCAAGTATGCTTCCCGTTTACACTTCCTGGAGTCACAAAGTCTTATTTTCTAACACCAATAACGAAAGAATGAGTGCATGGATTTACGTACAGCGAGTGCATTTCGCATGGGCCCCAGTGCATTTTAACATGCGTCAAACTGCACACTATAACTTCGCTTTAACAGAATGTTTACCTTTTCTGCGAATTGTTGCAATCTGTTTTTTTAACGGGGCAAGAGGTCATCCTTTGGGCTTGAATTTGCTCGGTCGCCTGAGAGAAGACAAAAGAATGGAAGATTAATCACATTTTTTAGCCTTTGGACGTTTAGGTCAGACATGTCAGAACTGCCATTTTTTTTCCCATTAGAATTTAATCAGTGAATCTTTATTCTTTCGGGAACGCGGATAAACACATCAGTTGCCCTCATACACCGTATATTCATTAAGGGGATATTCTAAACATTACTCAATAAATATTGATCAAGGTACAGCCAGATCCCCCTGAGATGCTTCTTGGTTTACATTTCTAAATGAAACTCTATGGAATTGATGGTATAATGTATGTGGAATTCATTATATACAACACATTCTATGATCTAGAAACAAAATATATTAACCATTCTTTATTTTCCTGTCCATTCTTATTATTTCCAAAATAAAACAAACGACCATGCATACAATATTTAATCAGCTAACGGCGTCATAACGGATAGGGAGTTTAAGTGGGAATTTTACAGGGGGGGGGGTTAAATGCATGGAGAGCTGGCGTAGCAAGCATATTAACGAGAAGACAAGTCTATGTCTGCTGTGGTTTCATTTGAAACCAGATCTAGGATGAAGGCACAATTTCAGCGTGAAGTGCTGTAAACTGAGTCGCTGTGAAGTAAGAGGCGAAGACCCTTAAAGTGTTGCTTTTTCCGGTTACCTGTTATAAGGGAGAGCTGATCTCCACAAAGCAGCCTATAGACAACTATTCTAATCAACCCCCATGGTTTTGGTGCCCAAGAAAAAAACCCCTCCAAAAATAGAAATTTAATTTAAATTATATATTTTAATATATAAGCCTATTTAATTAAATAGCTTAATGCCCCTCACTCAAAACTTGATTGTATAACGTTGCGTTATTTGAAATAGTGCGTTTTTCACATCTCATTTTTTTTATTACTTTGCCCTTAAAGCCTTTGTTCGGTCATTCTATAAAAATATTCAAACGCGGGTAATCAATTTAATTATTGATATTATATTATATATAATATATATATATATATACACATACACACACACCACTCAAAGGTTTGGAATCACTTAGAAATGCCCTGGTTTTTGAAAGAAAATCTAATTTTGTCCATTAAAATAACATGGAATGGATCAGAAATTCAGTGCAGACGGGGTTAATGTTGTAAACTGCTATTGTAGCTGGGAACGGCTATGAACATGCAGGAATTATACTTAGCGCCCGAGTTTCACATGCTGTATGTATGACAGGCTTGATCTCATTAGCGTGTTTCAGAATCGCAGGGACATTATCTACATGACAATTAGTGCCTTGTAATAGGATTCCTTGACAGCCCTTCGCAGAGCGTGTCTGGAAAGGCCATTAAACCCTTTACCCAAATAGTCAGCGTTTTTTTTTTTATTATTTATCTTTTTACGCAATAATAAAGTGTTGCGTGTGCGGTTTTACCGAGTAATGTAGGGGGAGTTTAAGTGCTGATGTTAAAAACCGTGTGGGTTTCGACGGCTCTGGGATAATGGTGTCCGATAAATTATTCACGAGTTAAAAAATCCCGAGCAGTCTTTCAACCCGAATAAAACTTGCTTTACTCTCTCTTAGATCACACAGATATACGCCGTTAATAAACTTGTAATCGTTTTTAGTTTTAATTGCGCAGCTTGGTAATTACCAGCGGGCAATGACGGTATCGGTAATTTCAGTTTCATTCTTTTAGGAAAAACCTATAGCCTCAGCCTTAAAAGGAATAAAAAAATTAATTGAATGTGAATTTGTTTCAATAAGTCAACGCAACGATGGGTTTTTCTGCAAAGCTGGTGAAAATACTACGATCAAAGATACTTTTCCTCCTGCTTATGGTCATTTTCCTATCTTATGAGGATTAAAAATAAATATTTTTAATTTTGGATAAAAAAAAAAAAAATAAAAAAAAATGTGTAAGCCTTTAAATATGATGAAATGTAAGTTAAATTTACATAGCAACATTTTTTGCTTTTTGCTAATACTGAACAAGGTTTTTCAGTCATAGCTGGATATTAGATGAATTTGGTAAAATCAATATTAAAATGTAAGTCTGTGCTGCCACTTTAATCCTGCAGGAGTTAAAAACCTAGATTATACTGGTTTGAGGTTATTATTGCAAAGACCAACCTCAGAAAAGTATTTTGGGAAATTTGAATAGTCTGGAACAATTGGCCTCAAAATTAGGGAGGGGGTATTTATATCAGGGTCCGTTTGCACTATCCCAGCAAATAACGTACACTATACAAAAATAAATCACATTTTAAGATATGCTGGTACAGTAGAAGATGTCCTTGCTCGTATGGGGAGGTTGAAAATAAATGAAATAGAAGGAGAGGTAACAGTTTGGCTGAGAAGGATGTTATTGTAGCGAGGGTCATGCGGAGGAGTCATTGGTGTGGACATTCTGAAGGTAGGGAGAACGGATTTTAACCTCTTCTATAAGCACACAAATAAGGTTGGGAGTTTATGGCATGTTAGTGCACTGGGTCACAGAAGGAAGAACACCGGTCTACACTAACAGCGTGACTTCAGTGGAAAGACATTCCTGAACGTACCTTGGGCATAGTGACTACTAAATGGCCGGTAGTTTGGGATCTCTTGGCAGTGCTGCTATCAGGCTTAACCTCAGCGGGAAGCACAATCTGAAAAGGCTGAAAAAACACAGAGAGGTAGTTAAAGAAACTGCATTTTGTTTATAGAAAACTCGCACTTTACACTGAAAAAACAAATGAGTAACATTAAAATTGACAATATATGAAATAAGCAATTTCACACCACGCTAGGAGACCTGCCTTTGCAAGCTTACAGACTATTAGGTGGTTGAGAGAGTGAGAAAAACATACAAGAACGCTATAACTGCGAAATGGTTTGGCGCGTTTCAAGTGGGTCTGTTTCAGAGGTGTAACTATCGTAATCGCAGGTTCTTCAGCTGTAAATAAGCACTTAGTCCCTCTCCGCTAGTGTTTGTGAATACTGTAGACCCACCAGGGCGCCCCAGCGATGTATTTATGTGGGGTGCTGCCCTAGGCCTGACTCCTAAACACACGCAGAAAGCACATGGAACATCAGAAGGACACAAGGCTCAGGGTCGCGCTCTCCAGACAGATCTCTGCAGGGGAGGCATATACATCCGGGCCCTGCTGTCCTACTCAGAGGCCAAGATGGCCCAAAACATCCCCTCTCCTAAATAAAACCGACCTCCGCCTTTTTTACGACATGGCACAGTTACTCAGGAGCCTCAAATACTGCTTGTAGGGGCCACATAAAATAAAAATCCAACACAACAATAGCAATATTTTAAAACCAACATTTATACGGTACATAGCTGAGTAAGTGTGTTATTGTTTGGTCCTTTGCATTGATTTTCGCCTTTTAAGTATTTGATGACTTTGATGAAATCTACTGTAGATGAGGGGTAAATCTTTCAATACTCAGTTTCAAGATAAGGACAGCCCTGAGTGTAAATCCATGTTGTTGAGGGGACAGTATAATGTCCCACACAGCCTCAGCAAAAAAAAAAGTATATTAAAGTATTTTATGTATACCGTTTTCCAGCGAATAAGACAACTTTTTAACCCGTGAAAATCTTCTCAAAAGCTGGGGGTCGTCTTATACAGAAACGTACCGAGCCAGAGATTCCCCACGAAGCCACGAATCTCTAGGCGAGGGGCAAGCGGAGAAGCCGCCTCCCCTGGGCCGGTCTTCAGGGCCGCACTTGATCGTGATCAGGGCTGATCAGACCTCCCTCTAACTAGCCCAACATTAGGGAGCTCGAGGTCTGGCACTTCAGACCTCGGCTTCTGTGCTCCCCAATCACTACGAGCCGGCTATTGATGCCGAGCGCGGGGATGATGTCATGTCCCGGCGCTCGGCATCAATTGCCAGCGCGTAGTGATGAGGGAGCAGAGGTCTGAAATGACGCTGCCACGACTGGATGGAAGAAAGAAGATGAGAAAGGTAAGATATGGGGAGAAAGGGGTGTGAGTGCAGTGTATGTGTATATTGGTGTGAGATGGTCAGTGTATGGTCAAGAGCAGTGTAGGTATTTGTGTGTTGTAAGCTGGTGTGTGTATATATATATGTTGTAAGCTGGTTTGTACGGGTGTGTAAAGGAAGGGGTGTGTGAGGGCAGTGCATGTCCTTACATGTGTGTGTGGACAGGCATATGTTAGGGAGAGCTGACCCACCCAATCCAAGCAGGCTTTGTATACAACAACCAGCCAATCACCGATAAGGTACATCACTTGCCGTGATTGGCTGGTTGTTGTATACTGGGTAGAGGGGTAATCTTATACGGCGAGTATAGTCCAAACTCTATATTTTAACTAGAAAAGTTAAAATATAGAGCCTTAAATTAGCCTTAGGAAGAAGCTGCAACTGCCATTGTCCTCGGCTCACTTTTGTCTCAAACACCTGCCATCTTAAAGCAGAAAATTGAAGTTTAGGATTGATCCAAATAGAATGACAGACAACACCTACAACAGCAGCACTTATTGATTAACTTAAAACAATTAAGTGGCAGGTTTCAAATAAATCTCTGGCATAATCCCCAAGAGAGCTGTATGTGCAAAAAAAAATGGAGCATTGATTAATCTGTATACAAATTAAAGCAACCAGAGAATATCATACAAAAAACACATGAGGTATAGATATCGGGGTTCCGGCACACTACATGGCCATGTATTGCCAAAGTACCCAAAGTTTGGCGAGTTCTACCTAATTCTTGCTTTGTTTTATGTGGTTATTGATCATTATTATTCTATCAGCAACCCGTGAATCAGAATGTGTATGCCCTTTCTGCATATATTTTATTGACTTTATCTGCTCGAACTGTATAGGAGAGTCCTATGTCAAAACGGAGAAACCGCGCGCTCTCTACAAAAATGTGAGGATACCGAAAGGTACACGCTCGCCTAAACAGCGTGTAACATTGTAAATGAGTTTAACGAGAAAAAAAAAAAAGATCAAAAAACAAAATTATGAAATAACTGCTGTCCTGTTTATGACCATCGTGCAAATGAACCACTTCAATACTAATATTATGGCTTTGTTGGAGGATCTGGCGATGTCATACTTGGATTAACAGAAAAAACCTCAAATAAACAGCATAGT
>VKOC01000006.1:40940164-41117744 GCA_009364415.1 Spea multiplicata
TGAATTCAAGGTAGAAATCCAATCCTTGGATTGGAACATATTTCCCCTCTTTTTGGGAACGGAAATATTTCCCCTCTTTTTGGGAACGGAAGATATTTCCCCAGGCGATGCAGAATTCCGATCAATATAGCGAGTTTATCCTACTTCTTTGGGGACGGTTCCAAATCAATATTGGAATAAATCAATATTTTGTAGTGACCAGGATGTGACTGCTGCGTGAACAGCGTTACAAAGAGAGTGAGCGGCAATCTCCGCCTGAATGCAATTATCTAAAGGTAACCTAACCTGCTCTAATTACTTAAGGTAATTAACCCTCCAGAAACCACCAGCAAGAAAGAAAAGGTGGCAGAGGTTTGTAATCTCGCCATACATAGCTACATACCTCCCAACTGTCTTGTTTTCAGGCACAGTCCTGATTTTCGTGCTCCGAGCTGCTATCCTGTCGAGCTGGGCCAGTTGTGAAGAGAATGGAGCTGTAAAATTCATGGAGTCTTATTGCTGTCGCTCCTACACCGTGCCCTTCCTTGCCTACCCATCCCTGCCTCCCACCGCAGCCCCAAACAATAGAGTCCGACTTTGGAAACTTGAAATGTTGGGGGGTATTGTAGTTGACATGTTCATGACGGGAGGGAATCGATTGATTGATTGATTATATATTCCATATGGTGGAAGTAGCACTTTATATCAGTTGGTTAGCAACATGTCCTTTAAAAATGGCCAGTGCGGCGACCCTGTTTACGACGGAACTGCTCCCTGGCAATGATTGGCTTAAACTCTGGCCTCTTGCATCCAGAATGCGATATAACCGAGGATGGCGGTTACAGATTGTGTTACTAATGTTTCTTCATTGTTAAAACATATTCCATTTTAAAGTGATTTTGCAAAAAATTTTTTTTCCCATTTATATTTATGACTCAACGTCTGATGGAGATTAAAAGGCCATGGCTTGGCAGATGGCTATACTGTAATTTTAAAATCATGTAAGACTGCTTGATTATTTATGAAGCAGCTACATTTGCGGCATTGCAGTATAGCCTAATGAGGGTGAGAAATAGATCCAAATACACTGAAGGTTTTGTGAAATCAGGTTTATGAATACAGGTTTTGTGAAGTCCATGACATTGCGTGGATAAGTGACTTGGGTACTGGGGACTCCCACTGGTTATGGTGACCACTGGTTGGATTATCCTGCTCTAGATGACCTCATGATTTGAGACCTCGGGACCTTCCAAACTCATCAGACCCTCAAAAAACTCATCATAGTCCAACAGGACAGTCAATAAACAGTTTAGTACATTGATATGCAGGAGCATCTAGAAACAGGCTTTGTGATGGCCATTTCACAAAGCCAAATGCTCCATGGTCACCAATGAATCACCCAAGCCTTGTCCCTGCACAGGCATTTTGTTTACCCCGGGTGGTGGTTCATCGCAAGCTCTCCAATGCTCATTTTTGGACTACGTATCCCATGAGTCTCAATGTCATGGGTAATATATTCCTCTAAATCTTAAATACCAAAGTTATAGACGTCTATTATAACATAACGGTATGAAATTGTAATTATAACACTACCAAACGTTACCAATGCTTGGACTCTGCTCGCGTTATGTTGCAATCTGACTTTTGCCGAGGGCCTGGAGAATTAATTGTAGACACTTTAACAGTTCTCGTTTTTAAGCCGACATCCTTATATATACCGAGAGCACAAGGATTCCTTGGTCTACGGAGAGAACCCTACGGTGTTTGAGTGGGTAGATAGAGACAGAGGCAAGCATATTGCAGAGTATGACAGCCGTTGAGTGGGTTGGATAGTCACAGCATTGGATACGCTACGTGGCCAAAAGAAAAGCAACATCTTCTAGAACTAAGAATAATTATACACTTTATGCAGTGATTATCTTTGTCTCCAAGAATCAAGGGCTACACAATCGGATACACAATTGGATAAGACGTTTTGACAGTTTTGGGAATGGTTACACAGCATCCGATGTCAAATTATGCTTTCAAGCAGATACGATGTCTGGAATCCTGAGGAAAACTAGCGTTTTTTGCTGATTTTGATTAGACCATTTATAAAAAAAAAAACCCTAAAACAAGCTTTTCTGACAGCACCAACTTCGATACGCTCGATCTTTGTATTGAATTTGTGGAGCTGCTGTCTTCACAATGAGCTAATATTGATATTGACAATTAAACAAAATCTGTAACGCACCCAAGCCTGGGCTCCGTGTGCGTTATGGGAATTGTGCAACTTAAATACCGGACAGCATCGCTATTATTTCTCTCTAATTTATTAAATTATTATTTGTCTGTAATAAACTTATTTATTACATTGGTATAAAAGTCTCGGAATAGTAGATTCTAAAGTTAGAGACTATTGTACGATTCAGTGGCTCGTGGGATAAAATGAAGTAATTGTTTTTCTGTCCTCGTTAAGAGCCAATTAGCGTTCATCGAAGGAGAGGGGTAGCTTAATCAAGGAATTATTCTAGAAGAACCTGCAGGAATTGGTGTTTGAAGGGGTAATGTAACCAACAGCATCCTTAAAGGGACCGTCTAATGTCCCCATACATCCTCATCATCTAGTGCAACTGTTACCGTGACTTTGTAACGCGTTATTCCATCTGTCAATCGGTTGATTTACATTCACGTGCCAGTCACTCAACAGAAATGTTGCGTGATTCACTCATCTGGCAATAAAAGTAATAGTACCACGTTTTGTATCAGGAATATACGGAACAAATCACTTATCAAATGATAATATCAAGTACTGATGCCACTTGATGATCACTTTATGCTAAGACATGATAACCAAGCATACTTCAAGGAGATAATATCTAGTAAAGATAACTAGTGGGAAAATATCAGCTGCGATAGACTTGTTAGGTTTTTCAAGCTGCCAATCATCGTATCAGCCGCCAATCATTGTATCAGCTGCCAATCATATTTTAGGTACTAATGTTCTATGCCGATCATGTGTCTTGTGAGAGGCTTTGAGTGACACTGATGTCAGGTTCCAATCATAACTAACATAATCGTATATTGGACATTCATTAAGATAGTAATGCCAAATGCCAATCATTTCTCAGGATATGATGTAAGCCGCCAATCATGTATTAGCATTGGCCGTCCAATCATTTTTCATGCTATAATGACGTGTGATACTCAGTTTTAGGGTCGTTATAAAACCTTTTAAAAACATATATATGGTAATTATAACAGCTGTCAGTCAGTTCTTATATCATAATATCAACTGTCAATCACTTTGCAGGTAATAAGATCTTCTGCCAATCTCTTCTTGTTATGAACTAAAACAGACAAAAAGTTATGACATCTTATTCTTCCCCCTGGCGCCTAATCTCTAAATGGTTTATATAACATGTGGCCCTTTAAATGCCCAAACCTCATCAAACCTTCCTGCGGGCCATTGTGATTGGCTGAAACCCAATTATATAACATATTTGAAAGTGATGCTCTGGATTCACAGATCCAATCTCCCTATTATTCAAAAAGGTTTTATTTTAAACTTTGTTATGTCTCGTTTTAGATTTTTTTCAATGCATGTCAATCTTCATGAGGCATTTTGGGCTTTTTTTCTGTTATAGTCTATAGAATAAACATTTATATAATTACATTAGATATTCTGGTTCAGTAGCTAGAATTTGTAGTTCTGATTTGGAGATTTTTGGGGAGTGTATGCGAGGTCACTGAATGATCTTGGCAGACACCGATTTCGATATTAATGTACTTCCTTTAGTCTGTGATCGTTACTTACAGTACATTGGATCATTTAAAATTCTTGTTCTCTAGAGCAAAAGGTACCGTTTGAAATCCACATTAAAGAAGTATTGAGCCCAGGTTAAAAAAAAAATGCTGATCAGTGAATTGTGAGGAGTCCTGACTCACCAAGGTACAAATATACAAAATGCAGAGGAGTTTCACTCACTTTTCTTCTGTCTGGTACAAGTTGTTTTGTGCTTCTAACCTTTTTTTTTATGTGAGTTTCTCACTCTGTACAGTATAATGTAGAATACTTCTTTTTGGTATTGAAAATCTAGAAATATATATAGAACCAAAACAGACATGTCAACCGCATACCTGGGAATTGCCGGGTGAATCATCGTTTCTCCGGTTCTCCGGGTCAAGACCGGAATCCTCCGGGTCGCGGGAGGGGGGTCTTGACACTCCCCGCCCATTTTCCATTTAAATTGGAATGTTTCCTCCCACATCAGCGGGGCCTCCCACCGACGTCAGGGGACCTCCCACCAACGCCAGGAAGGCTCTGGGTAGCCGGAGCCCAGAAGTTCCCAGATATGGTCAACAGTGATGTCCACTTTTTGTTCCATTTTTTGGAATATTGAAATTCATTGAGTCACCCCATGTCTTGTAATGTTTCTGGGTGACTGGGCCAGGGGTGAGCACCAACATTGCACATTTACTGGGATTTGTAGTGCACAATTTAATGATCTTCTCTGGACCTTCACAACCCTTGCCAGAAACACTGATGTCCTTGTACAGACATGTTGCCTATCCCTGGACAGGGCTGTATCTACTCAAGAGACGGGGGAAGTCCTCCATAGCGTTAACGGACCAGTGGTGGTCCTATGTAACCACTGCACTGAGCAACGGCACACAAAGGAGCCTGATCGCTCAATAGGGCAATCTGTCTACTGTTTGGTGGAGAGGGGCTGCTGCCACCGGACCTACCTCCTGATGCATGGGTGGCCTAGGCCAGTGTTTGTTATTCATAGCAGACGAGAGTGGACAGAGTTAAAGTAGGAATATCAGGCTTGAGTCAATAGACCTCAAAGGGCAAGGAAAGAGAAGAGATTTGCCATGGTAGTCGAGTAATCAGTTCTGATTCCCTGACCGGTGAACAACTGCAGAGCCCTGAAGAAAATGGACGTTAAATTATTAAATTATTGTTATGGACCGAGGATCATACAGGAAGATCCAAATTACCTAAGCTGAACTCTGGGGCTGTAGTCTCCGTTAGAGAAATACGCACATTTCGAAGTCATTATAATTCTTTTTCTTCATGTTATTAAATTGTTCTTGATTTTCAAATAATCATCTGTACAACTTCAGACACCCATGAAAAGCAAAATCTTGTAATATAGTCTGATGACATTTTGTCTTTTTAACTCCTGACCTAAGCGGCAAATGAGAAAGTTTTTTTTCATGTAATTTACAAATTAAATATTTAATTTCGCAGGGTTTTTGAGCTTTTACAGCGTGGAATACATTTGCCCTTTTGGCCCAGGTAATAGTCAAAGAAAAAAAAAATCAATAGGTGTTAATGGGCTTCTATTTCACCTGCAAATCCGTTAATTAAAAATAGATTATAGCGTGTGCCTGTTTTTTGGCTATTAAACTGTAATTAGGTATTTTCCAAAGAAGAACAGAAAGGAGACTTCAACACATACACAGGTTAACCATTTGATTACCACGGGGGTGTTAAATTCTTTTGTGTTATGGTATTGAGGCAATAAACACAATGATGGGTATAAATGTGCGTAGCAGTAGCCAATCACATGTATGTGATGTGATTTTATCTGGAATCTGAAAATTTACTGAATATACTTTTAGTCTATTCTTTGGGACCTCACTAGAAGATCGTAGGAAGGATACTTAGGTATTTGATCCGTGGTCCCGGTAATGGAGATATCCGTGTATATCTCAAATTTATTCATGTACAATTATTACATGCAACTGAAGATAAAATATTTATATACTCTGCTGAAGTGGCGCATTTAAATGTGAACGCCATCAATGTTCAGATAATAAGGAATTGCTTTACTGTAATCAGTAGGATGTTTCAGCTCACTGCATTAACCTTTAATCCTGCGGATGTGCTGGCAATAGTGGGTTTAGAGTGACATCAAATAAATGTAAATATATATGTGTATATATATATATTTCTTTCTCTTAATTTACAATAGGGTAAATCAGGAATTGGCATTTTTTTCCATAATTAATATAATATTAAATAAAAAAACACTGAGATATTCGTCACTGGAAAGTCATATTTGATGATCCTGAGTAATTTTGTCTTTGTTCCTAAGTTAATAGGGTCCTTCACATGGATTTCTGTCCACATGATCGGAACATCATTGTATCAATTAGAACAACATTCGGAATCATGCAACCAAAGGACCACATGGTCTTATTTAGACCATCTGTAGTACTCATCGCTCAAGTTATGGGTTTTGAATTTGGTCCATCGTGTTTATCCGTTATTTTTTTACAATTTGTAGGCGTAGGAGACTTCTACTGAGTGAGATCAAACTTGTTAAGAAACAAAAATCAGATTTATAAGAACATAAACACAATTGTTTTAATTTCTTCAGGTAGCCCTGATCCTGCCTCCTCTTCTTCATAAGGAGCAGGAGAGGAAGCGATATGAGGAGCCAGCCCTAGGAACATCCAAGTTCTGTCTTTTATACCAAATCCGCTAATCCTGGCCAGTTTCTCCTAGAAGAAAGGCAGGGCTCCCATGCGTAATTATAGTTTAATTATTTAGGAGCGTTTCTGGAAAGTGCACATGATGGGGTTGGCTTTTCTAGTTAAAGCAAATGAGTTGGAAGACCAATTTTCCTGCTTTAGCGAATAAACCCCATTTGACTCTCTGAATTAGCGTGCAAAAACATAGATTGATGACTTTCGCTGTTGTTATTAGTGCCATCTGCTTACTATTCTTGGGTACTGGGTTATTATTATTATCTTTTATTTATATAGTGCCAACAATCTACGCAGCGCTTAATACAATCCATAAATTCAAGGGGGCTGACAAGATGAGAATTGAAGACAAACCGATACATTAGGTGGAGAGAGCCCGCCTCGCAAGCTTACAGTCTTGAGGGTTCATGTATATTTCAGTGTGGTTTTTAATGGCACGGAGTTGTGTGTATCTATCTTTATCTTCAATGACAATACGGTGTAATAATAATAATAATAATAATAGAAGGCCTGGACACCTTCAGAAAATGCAAAATACCTTCATTTGCCTCAAACAGGGTTGCATACTTCTACCTAATGCATGTTTTCATGAAATAAAAACTGTATAATTTTAGGACACACAAGCCTAGAACACCGTAGCATGTTTACATGCGCCAAATGTTTTTTATCTGCCGTCAGGTTCCATGTATGTTTCTAAGAACAGGCGAAGTGTAACATTGTGTCTTGTGCAGCAGTCCCTAGGTGAAGGGAGGTTTTGGATAATCTTTATTTCAGCAGTTGAACTTTGGTCATTCTTGGTAGAGACAGCCCCAGATTTGTCTTTGAAGACTCCCGACTTGTCTATAGACTTAACCAGATGCACTCCAGTGATGAGGTCAACAAAGACCAAAACATTTTTGGACTAGACTGTCCTATCGGGAGTACCTGGGAACTTCCCAAAGTAGGCTACCTAGAGCTCTCTCCCTCTTCTGGGGAAGTAGCTTTATGAGGGGATGAGGCTAGCTACATATGAAGCTCATGCATGGGGGGGGCTAACTGTACATATCGTCAGGCTACCCCTAGACAACCTTAAGGGGGCAGGCAGTAGGAGGGGGAGGGGCAGGAAGGGGTAAGACCAAACACTGCTCCCCTGAACAAACGGAAAGTGACCCGGAGACCCAGGGAAGCAGCACTTCACCCAGATACTCCAGGTCAAACTTGGAGAGTTCCAATGCATGTTCCCGGGTTGGATTAGTACGATATACAGATTACGCAGCTTGATGCTATCATGTGACACAAGGAGAGGACAGGCGAATGTAGGTCTGCTTGGAGGTGCTCTTCTTCTTAGACAAAACATTAATTGATGTCTCCAGTATTTTTTTTGTAAATAAACCTTAGCGGATCTGCCATTTTATTTTTCCCTCTGACGGTTTAATCACATACAAAAACAGAAAGATTAGGGACCTTTTTGGGGGTTTCAATGGTATAACCAATCAGTGCCTGCGTTTATGTCGCATGACAATTAAGTTTCCTGGCAAAAATTAATAAATAGTCAAAAAATGCATAATTAAAATATTAATTCTGGAAAGCGCTAGTGTATTCAACTGGTTTTAGTTAAAAAAAAAAATCAATCTTAATAAAGATTGATATATATATAAAAAAAAAAGCCTAACATTTAGCATGGCATGTGACATAACATCTTAACACACTAAAGTGCTCTGTTAATATTTTAATAAAACATATTAATATTACATTTAATAAACCAAATTCCAAATGCCACAACCTATTTTTTTTTTTAAAAAAAACTCTTCAAATGCGTAAAATACATTTCACAAAATAATGACTTGCGTCGTAAACACTGTGATATTTTTAAGCAATTCTAACTTAATCTAATATAGACAAATAGCCGTTGTAAATGGCTTTTACCCCCCCCCCAAAACGCAGGGTTAGAAAAATCAATAATATTGACTGGTACACCCATTTCCTTAATGAAGATACATTATAAAGTTTCTTGGATTCGTCTTGGGTTTTTAGGACTGTCATGGAATTATACTACACGTTACGCCTAATACTCCTAGATTGCAAGCTCTGTTGATCAGTGCTTTCCTTACCTTTTACCTATTGTACTGCGCTGTGGAATATGATAGCACTATATAAATCAATAAATAATCAAGTTCTTCTCTTGCTTTACATTAACTTCTACTTCAATACTGTGATTAGGCCTCATAATAGGCCATTTAATTAAAAAAAGAATGTATATGTTCATGTTGGCCGATTAGAATCAAGGTTCCTAGTTGCCTGTCAAGCATAGAGACGGCTTTTAAATTATTGCCTAGCAAATGTCCGGTGTTTTAAACCAAGACAGCCATAAATAAATGCTGATCAGTTTTGACCCTTGCAGGCATCTGTAGAAATCTATCTTTTTTTAATTATTTTTTTTAATACAGTTTTCACAAATGTTAAACGTATTCTTTTTATAACAATATGTACAAATACGACCTTTTCTATAAGCTGCCTTTGATATTCTGTCTCCTTGCCATAAATAAAAAAAAATATTAAATGACATCATATTTGCGTGAATTATTTTACGACTATAAAAGCCATATAAAACAAACGCTTTAATGGCTTGCCAGCGGAATATTTAATAAGCCGGAGTCTCTATGGACCAATAAATGCCTCCGTGACCTTCTTGGGCCGTCGTTTGTCACAAAGACGAATATCTGTTCTTCCGTGGAAATAAGTCAACGCAATTAATACATGAAAATGATGGCGGACCAGACCGAAGGCCAAAAATATAAATATTGGTATTAAGACAAGTTGCAACATATAATTGGGAAAGTTTATCTTAGCCACAGCTTTACTTTATTTGGGTGTTTCATTTTAAAAGAATTAATTGCCGCCAAGTAAACAGGTAGACGGAGGACACTGTGAAAGCCGAGACGACTGATGAAGGAAAACAGGATGCTGTTGCTTAAAATTGCTTTTAAAGACTGCTGACAGTAGCGTTTTACATACATAGCGGTTTACAGGCAGTCCTTCCACGCACATCGGTCAGGTTCCGGGAAATAGTAACGCTCAAATTATGTCAATTGGCGTGATTTGTTTACATTGCAATAAATTATAGAAATTGGGTCGCGTTCCTAAGCTAGTATGTTGTACCCCATATAGAAACGAGTCGGACAATGAATACAATGTTAGTTAAGATATACTCGAAAAGCAAAGTACGTATAACAAAGTGGATACCTCTAGATTGTAAGCTTGCGGGCCGAGCCTCTCCACCGAATGTATCGGTTTGCCTTAGTCTGTCAATTCTTGTCTTGGATATATGTATTGTATTAAGCGCTGCGTAAACTGTTGGCGCTATATGAATAAAAGATAATAATAATAATATTTCAGTTTTTTTTCTAAAAAACGCATCTCGGCGCTTTAATGCAAAAGTTTAGATCCCTGTCTGTGAGCAGGGATCGCTTAGTGGAAACTGGCATCTTAGTGTAGCTGTCATTTAATAAAACAAAAAACGATCCCTGCATGCCGGCAGCCGATCTGTTGTCGGTATGCAGGAAGAATTGTCAAAGCGCTGCTAAGACGCAGGAATCAGACGTGGCAATGCAATGGTTGCCCCTTAATTGTCATAGTGCCCCCCCATAACGAAGTGTAAAAAAATACAAAATGAGACATAGGTTTTCTTACTATATATACTTATTTTTATTTTAAATAAAAAAATGTCACTGCATTGAATAAAAAGCACCCATTAAGTGCCAGTGAAGGCAAATTTGACCCTAATCCACAAAAGATATAGACGGTGTTGCACCGTGATAGCGTCTTCTTCTGTGCCCTTTGTTGGCATTCAACAAACTGCAATACGTTTGCTCAACTCCTGGCACTTAGCGGTTGCTTTTTTATTCTAAGCAAATAAAACACTGAATTTTTAGCCGGTCTCCGCTTCCAAGTTTGACGATGTTTCCGACGAGAAGCTGTGTTCACAAGACTTGAGTATTGATTGCGTCTTTCTCTGCGAAAAAGCTTCCTGGATGCAAAATACTTCATGGGTCCAGCCGTCCCTATGTCCTCTGCTCGGTTTGTGCAATAGAATTGGAGTCAGAAAATTCCAAGAATATGGTAACATTTTGCAGATTTTTTTGCACTAGCTATTTAACCCCTACAATTACCACTACGGAGGTTGCGTCCTCAGAAGGTTAGTTAGATAGTACATTTTAAATGATGTTTTGCATTGAAACATACACGTGGCCCTTGATATGGCTGTACACCGCGGGACTCCATATCTAATTAGTAATGAACACGTACCCAAAACCCTTTTGTAGCCAAAAAATAAGTATGTGTGTGTTTCTGTGTATATGTGTGTGCGTCTGGTTTCATGTATAATGCGTAAGCCCACGTTTAAAGGGCCACATACAAATTGGAGTACTTAGTGTTGCAAAATATTTGTACCCAAATCCCTTTGTAGCCAAAAAATATGTGTGTATGTGTGTGTTTCTGTGTGTGTGTGTGCCTGGTTTCATGGATGATGCGTTTAAAGGGCCACATGCAGAGTGGGGAGTACTAGTATTGTGTGCACCGTGCCTTTCACCACAACAGCTGCACCTTCCCTCGAGTTGTCTCAACCAGAAATAGAAAAAAATATATAAATTCAATTTGGGATAGTGCGCTTTGTAACCCCAAGTGTTAAATAATAAAAAATGGCACCTTCCAAATTGGTTTGAAATATGTTAAAAAAAAAAGTCCTACAGTACCAAAGTATTTAATCCAGCATCTATGTAAAAGTTTTTTTTACATGGTACCCTTTTTAACACAATTATGAAATAGCTCATGTATATATATATAACCATTTCACTTAAATAAATGTGAATTCTAGAACATGGCAAAGGCCAATGGGTAAAGAAGGAAATATCTAGAGAATCTGCTTATGTGCGTTAGCGTAATAGAAGTTAATAACAGATTTTTTTCATATAAATGTATTATCAACATATTTATTAAGTTCCCGGGTATGTTTGTCACCTAAATCTAGCTATAGCTATGAAAAATTGTCCCAGCTTCCTAAGAAGACACTTAATCTTCAGCACTCAAAGGGTTAAATTCCTCTTTGTGCTAATGGATTCAGCTCAGGTTTTCGCACCAGTTCCCTTTAAATGGTTTAGTAGACAATATACTGGGATAAGTAGCAGAATGTCCCAGATGACATTAATCTTGCGTAGATATAAGGTACTGCCCAATGCTCCTGTTATCTTTCTTCGCTTATTCAATCAGAAAGTAATATAAAATTCCTGACATGTAATACCATCCACTGGCACGCAGATAATTCCATATGTCAGCAAACTTATATTTAAATTGACCAGATTTTTAAAGCAAAATTCACTGTATTTTTTTTATGCAACATAAACGCCTGCATTCCGCCCTGGAGCGGTTTGACTTTGCTTAAATATGTAATTACGCTATATTCAATATAATTAAATCATTGTTTAAAGGGAAATATTTCATAAAATATGAGTGGTATTTTATGAAATTTATAGCAAAATATTTCTATTTTATTTCTATTTTATCTTATTACATTAGACAGCCTGGGGTCTTCCTTGTTAGCAGGACCAGCTCAAAAATGGCCGATCCAATGTAATGGTGCTTGACGTGAGCCGCGGTTACCCTTAAGTAACTAAGATGCCTGAACGAAAGTTTGGGCATTCTTACAATTAGCCCTGTATAATACAGTAAAAGAGTTCCTAGAGGGTATTTCCAAAATATGTGTGTGTTTACATTTTTCTATTTTTTTTCACATATTAATCATATTGAATGACGAATTAGAAATACAAAAATGGTACAAAAAAAAAAGAATTCTTAAACAAAATATATATATAAAATATATATACGGTAGGTAAATCCCTGGGTATGAAGGAGTTAAATAAATTGCGTCCTTGCAGTACCCAATGCGATTTTCTTGCTTATTAGACCAGTTCATCTTTCAAGGGGCCTATTTAGGTTTGGTCATCTCCAGCTAGTCCATTTTTGAGGCAATAAAAGCAGATTTCGTTTTGTTGGCTTCCCTTTCATTGGCTCATTTAATCTGAATCAATCGGTTCACAGTACAGCTTTCAGACAATGCTGATATTAGCTAATAAATCTATATTTTGCTAAAACCCAGTGCCTTACATGAGATTAGCTGCAACATAATAGTGCTTTTATTGTCCTCAGCGGCTGCTCGTGTGGAGCTACTGTGCCGTTAAAATATTTCCCTCCTGTAATAATATAATCAAATCCAAAATGATATATTGTATTCCATATTCTTAGTAATCCAAACCACAAATTATCTTTATATGTTTGTGTTCTGTGTCTGTGCACAAATTACAACAAATTATAATATGAAACCAAATAACTGGAAATACAACTTGGTTATTTTAAAAAAATAAATAAAAACACATCTGATGATGTAACTACGGGCTGTTTATTTAGTGGTGTTTATTCTAGAAACAGCAAAATATCCTTTTCCTTTGCCGTTGGTGGTCCAGTGGGAGTCAACAGAAATATCTTTCTAACTGCACTGATGTTCTTCCCCCAAGCGCTTCTTCAGATCTAACCAGTGACTTGGGATGTTGTAATATGACATCATCAGAAGAACAGAGTCACCTAATTTTCAACAGGTCCCAGTTTACGTTCCAGGTGCCAACGAGACAAAGATCAGTGGTACCCTCATGCTTAAAAAAGGACTTTGAATGAGGGACGTGGACTTACTGGGGAAATGGTCAGTAAGCCGGCTGAGTTTGGTCAAAAGGAGAAGGGAGTGGATGAGGCTACCATTAATCCCCTTCCCTTTGGTCTGGCATTGCCCCCCCTATCACATGGCACTTGCCCTGTCTATCACGACAGGTTTGGAAATGTTTGGAGAGTCAAAAACAAAGGTCTCCAAAACACCTGGATATGGGGTCCTTTGCCAAATTTGATTGCACAACAGACCCACAACATTTAACGTTGTCTAAACCAGGACATCTTCATTAGGAGTGGGACAATGGGCAAGCAGGGTGGCAACATAGGCTTTGATTGATATCACAGATCATTGGGCCGATCAGGGGAGATCAGAGGATCTTCCCAACCGACCTGTGATCCGCATTCCTCACAAAAATTGGGCTTCTCGGCGGGATATTATCTTATAAAACGTGATACTTGGTTGGGAATATTTTTACTATATACTTTAACTATTACCGTTTAAGAGACTTTGTACCATAATGTGCCTTAGGCCTTTCACTCTCATGAGATGGAGAGGCATGATGGGAATTATAGTCCACAAACAGTTGAGAGCAACATAATGCCGTTTTCTCAGACATAACGCTTTTAGAAACTGTCAGATTATGGTGTTTACTTCTTAGGGATTTTCCATCTCGGATATAAGTGCTCGATTCCCTCTGTGTGTTAAGAAAACTGTAATTGCATGTATTAATTATTTAAGCCCACGCACAGAGCATCAATACAGTTAGTGCTCAGTTTAAACCATTTCCCTAATTTTCAGGCATTAATATTTCAATTCAGACTAATAATTTATTTTTTGTAATGTTTAATTTCACATTTTTATTGCACCAAGTAAGTAATTAAATAAAAACGATCATGCCAAATATCTTAGTTAAAAGCGACTGATACATTAGGAATGAATTACTATGGTGATAGGTATACAGATTAGAAAGATGGAAATAAGCGCCTAACGAGTTTCGACTTAAAATTAGCGCTTTCCAGCGCTTTTATTTCCAGCGTTGTCACCTATAGCCCCACCACTGTCACACTTTTGTGGGCAGTTGGGATCTTGGGCCAGTTGAGGACATCCCTGGCATGGCAGCTGGTTCTTTATGATGAACTCTACCATTTTCAGTCTCAATCATCCCGTTTTGGGTGAAATTCTCTACAGAGCAACTTGTCTTCTCCCGGTAACATACATCAAAAGTGTCCTGTTTACCTTAGGACATTGTCCTGATTTTCGGTCACTGTTCCTCAGAATTGCCCCACTGCCCTGTTTTTGTGGCAGTCACGATCGTAGGCCTGTTGAGGAGATTAGAATATCTAATCTGGCGGTTCCACCGAGTCATATAATAATCTCAATGTTTGTTCTTTTCTAACCTCTAAATCCTTAATCACAGCTTTCACAATACCACCTGGGGACTTATTGATGTGAAGCATCAAGATATGACATCATATAGCAATATGTAACATAGCAACATAGTCATTTGGGTTAAAAAGACCTACTTACATGAGGTTCAATCCTTCTACCTATCCTTGGAGCTTTTGATCCAAGAGAAGACAAAAAAACCCAATTAAGCTATTTTTTGGGATTTTGACACTTAGGGGGAAAAATCCTTCGTGACTCCATAAGGCGTTCAGATTTCTCCTTTGATCAAGAAGCTCTAGAAATAATTTTGGAGGCATCCATATTTGATAGAACCTCCTCTCTTGGCAGTAAATATCATACCTTTAATAACGTTTCAAATTTCAGCTTTTCTAATAGCTTAACGGACAATAAATAAGGAATTTTATTCCTGCAGTACTTTGCATTCATACCATTGGACTAACACGGCTACCGTCAACAACATGTGTGTGTGTGTGTGTGTGTGTGTATATATATATATATATATATATATATATAGTTTTAAGTATGTACATTTTTTGTCTGTTTTTACTTTTTTTCATTTCCATAAATATGTAATATTTAGAGAAAATGGTATATCTAACTTAACCTGATGCACATTAAACAGGAATCCTTGGTAGGTTACCATGGTAACTGGTATAATGTGCTGCTTCGGAAGAGTCGAAGTTTGTATTCCTGCAACATTAGAGGTAAAAATTTTAGGACTATCACCGACTAAATAGAAAGATGTATAAACAAATTTGTTCGACTGCTAAGTAACAGCACCTTCTGATCCATGGCTAGAGTTTTACCGGACGCCCTGCAGGAAAGGAACATTCACCTCGCTTCGCTATTCATTATGGAGGGCCAACACCAGCAGGTTTCTCCAAAGTGAAGGGCCAAGTTGGTCTTGTTACGTATAATTCAATGGGCGAGGAAACAAAAGAAATCTCACTGATTTAACTATACATTATACAGGGCCGGCCAAACTCTTTCTGCGGCAGAAGCTCACTGGGGTTGTCATTTCTCAATGTGAAGTCAAGGAGCTGAAACTGCAGCTGTCCTGCAAACTCTCCCAAGTTTCCCTTAAGTAAACAGATCCATGATGTGTAATTTGTTTAGGTGTTTTGAAGAATAATGTGTTTTATTTGTACCATTTGGTTCATAAAATCTATTACTTTTCTTTCTAAGCAATATACTTTATTGTGGCACTTAGCGGGCAGACTAGATGGGCCAAATGGGTCTGCATAGATAACTTTCCTGCTCCGGCTATCCGGACCCCCCTTGTGGGATGCAGGTAGGAGGTCTCGCTGATATCGATGGACAGTCTCGCTGATGTCATAACATGCTATTTTTAATGGGGAAGTGGGCATGGAGTGGGGCGGTATGATTATCTGCCGTCACATTCTGTGTTTATAGAACGCTGTGATAAGCTCATGCCCACCCAACATTCTGATCACCTGGACTCAAACGTAAATGTTAGGCAGGGGTGCATCCGTGGCGCGTTTCTATAGGGTATAGGAGAAGCAGAGAAAGAACCTATCTAGGTTAAACATATCAGAATGCAGGTGGACACAACTGGAATGTAGCTTTCATCTGTTTAATGATTTGATTTTTGTGCTTTTTGTGGCCATTTTGTCTGAAGGAGGAAGAAGAATTACGTAAAAACCTGAGATTAGGAAATTAAGAAATTTGCACGTATATATATATATATATATATATATATATAATATATATATATAATGTTTATTAATTATATTATAATGTTTATTTATACACACACATCATTTTTTTATTAAGGGGTTTATTAAATGTACTTAATTTGGGAAAATGATCGACCCCCCCCCTCCTTTAAATCGGCCAGCATTTTTTATAAAATTAAAAGATGTTAAAAAATGTGAAAAATAAGTCATGGATTTAATGCCAAGCTGCATGTTGGGAATTTGTTTCTTAAATCGACAAACCAGATGGGGCAGGCTCCAGTGACAGGTTCTAGGGATTTTGAGAACATGCAGAAGAATAATGTGTTCTTTGATCTCCGAATATTGCTTCTTGCAGTTAAGCATCCTTCTGGAGATTGATCTCAGCTCGCTTTGAAACCCGATGTTGTCAGCCATAAGCCACCCACGTGGGCTCTCATTCCTGCACCTGCACAAACCGATGATATACCTCCAAATAGCCTCGTATTGTCATTCAAGTCACGTCCGCGCATGCCGAAGGTCTTAATTGTGAACTTAACACCGTAGCTAAGTTACATATAGTACTGAAAATTATAAGCGCTGCTGTTTGGCGTAACTTTCAATCACACCGGGGTTTGTTGAACTGTAGATACTCATTGTTTCGGCTGTATAGACTGGAAGGCGAGTTGTTGAAATCCCCATCGATCAGCACAAAGGAAAAGCATACTGCCAAAGAAGTGAGGAAAGAAAATATTACTTTCTGATTTGCAACTCTTCTAAGTAATAAATAAATAAATAAGAGGAAAAATTTTCTATGAGATCTTAAAGGGCCACCGACTACCCTAAAGAGCCTCTTCAGCATTGAACCCATATTACAAAGTCATACCCCCAACGTTTCAGGTGTCCAAATCCTGATACCCATGTTGGGCGGGGGTGTGACAAGTGGCCGCAGGGGAGCGGAGCTGGCCCTGGAAGTAGGCAGAGCAGAAAGTGTGGCTACCAGCCCACTTTACCCAAATGGCCACTTTGTAATGGAGGTCAGTAGCACAAACCACCATTGTTTTTTCACATGCCTGGACCGTCATAGTCATCTCATGCAACCCACTGGCCTACCCAAGTGGGGCAGCTACCCAGGATAGAGCGACAGTGGCCAAAAAAATGGAACTGCACTGTGACAATTGGGCCTGTTGGCCTGTTATGCATTAGTGTATATTGTAATATGTGTTTTTAACTGGGAGGGCAGTTACCTTGCTACTGCTCCCGAGCAGTGACCATTTCCAGTTTTGTTTAACACACAATGTGCATGTCTGGGGACCTCATTAGACCCCCCAAGAAATCTCACCAAAGACAGCACTGGTGCTAATGTTTGGTGAGTAACAATGGCAAAAAGCTGGCAGCGAATGCATTGGGGGGTCCTGATACGGGGTGGTAGACAGCAGATGCTTTTGGCCAAGCTTGGGTCCCCCTGGGGCAGGAAAAACAGTGCAGACGTAAAGAATTTCCAATGAGAAAATGTTCATTTAAAAGTGCACTTGGCTGGCATATGCATTAAAATTCAACTACATCCTAATACAGCAACTAACATTATTACCTTTTCAGCTGTTGTCAAAGCAACCGTGTAATTTCTTAGAACAAAACATAGATCTGTAAAAGCCGAGGAGCGAATATCTCAGTATAATATCTTACTGTATCTTAGCTAAGTGCTATGGGGTATCCTGTTTTTCAATAATTCCTTTCAGCGGCAGCTCCAATGCTCATTAAAATACTCATTACTGAGCTATAGAAAATGTATTTTTTCTCGGTTACCTGCAGAAAAGAACACTATAATGAACAGGGAGAACACGCAGTGACATATAAACACAGCGAGGTTCACATTTTGGTGATTCCATCGCTCGTTAATGATGGGCATATATGCTAGAGTTGCGAAGAGTTAACTATTGCATCATTTCACACAGTCCTATGTCATCAACAAACACAGAGGATGACTGATTGCATACAATGTCTTGATTATCTGTTCATTGTGGAAAAAATATTCCGTAAGTGATCCATGGTCACTGCTAGTTGGGAGTCAAATTTGTGAACAAATGCAATTAGGGCTTGGCTGGGAATTGCTTATTCTGCAGCACTTTTCTCCAGTTTCCAAGCACTCATGGCCCCCGTCACCGAATTCACCCTCTGTGGGACAGCCTGTCCATCTTTTTGCCCATTCCACTTTTCAAGGAGCTCAGAATGTTTGGTGGGTATGAGGGGATCATACATTAATCTTCTTCTCATCACTCTCGCTAAATACAAGATTTCCCCTTTTGTCCTTTGAAAAGTTGGTGGGTATATACAGCATCTCTCCTACCCCCAAGCTCCAAACATGGGTGTCCTCAAAGGAAGACGTTTACAGAAAGTACCTTTTTTTGCATCTATAAACTATTAGCTACATGCAAACTAAGCTTTTGCAACACAGCTTACCTTGTTAGGACTGAAATTGATGTGTTATCTCACTTTCTTCTATAAATCATTTGTTTACTCCACCGATATGCCTTATCAGCCTGCAAAGGGCAGCTTTATTTTCTAAAACACAAAGTGACTATTGTAACCAGAAAGGAACACGTGCAAAATAACACAATGAACCTTTCATTCTGTATACAAGGTGTCGGGAAAACACAATGGTCACAAATCAGACAACAAAGAGCGAAGAAAGGAGATAACCAAAGCCCTTAGAAAGCTGCCCCAGCACAATTACAAACTGAAAACAGAACGACCAATGGAGCAGAATAATGTATTTGCCTTTTTGTTCAATATATAAATTGGATTTTCTACATTTTTGTTCCAGAAGAGGCTCCAACCATCTGGTAGAATAGTACAAATTGCTCAGTAAATTAACCAAGTGTAGACAAGCGTCAACACTTGAAATGTACTTATTTATTTAGCTTTTCACATTGAACATTTTTTAATCACCTTGTAGGGGGTCACTTGACCAAATAGTCACAATAGCGTGATCTTTTCTCTTGTTCATTTTGTAAAATAACATGTACCAAAGATACTTCTTCACAACCATAGACAAAGAGAGGGTCGCAGTAAAAATAGGGACTAAAAAAAAAACTATTTAGGTATTACTAGGCTTGCACTCTCTAGCACTGAAAGGGTTAGACATGTCCTCTGTAAATATTCTGATGAATAAATATGTTCTTAATTTGTGACATCACCATGGGTCAGTCACACCAGCCCCTGCAGTGAGAGGTTCGATATTTATACGATATTGATAGAGGAGATCTTAAGTAGTACGAGCAATATGAGAAGAGGGCTTCTTGTACTTCCTGGCCCAGCTGATACACAGGGATATGAGATGCATATTTCTGCCATTCAGGGACAAACTATGAACTGGATGAGATAACACACACAGGGGTATATTTTATATATATATTTTATAATATATATATTGCTGATTCACATATGCAGACCGTCACACATAAAATACATTTTATATATATATATATATATAAATATAATATACACATTGATTCACACATACCTGTATACTATTGATATTAAGAAGTCTTGGAAACCATGTTGATTTCAGATTTAATAATATCCATACAATCATTACAGACATGGGTAGATTCAAACCCTTCTATTACCAAACATTACACACACATACCTGGTGCTGGCTGCAGCTCACACTGAGCTTGGTGTGAAGGAGGGACTCAGCCTATCAGGAGAGGCCTCTGAACTCTCAGGCAATCAGGAGAATTGAGAAGCCTCTCCTGATTGGCCGAGAGCTCCTTCACTCAGACTTAGGGACTTAAAGTCCCATTGTGGGACTGTCCCGGATTGCCGTCACCCTAGTCTGGCTTGGCTGGACCACAAGATCTGACACGATCCGAGGAGGTTTGGTTGACCCTTTAAATTTCAAATTGTGCTATCATAAAAAAAACATATATTGATATATTAATTTGATCACAAGTTTTCTTTTTAGTCTCCATTGATAGTAAAATGTATAGAAAATATAACTTGTGTTTGGTTATACTCTCTTGGTATTGTGTTTCTTGTATTATCTATAACGTTAAGAATGACAGCCACCACCTCACATACTCTTGAAGGTGGTATTTTAATGGTAGAGAACTATTATTTTTTTACTTATGCTGCTATGAATACATTTATCCTGCTTTTTCTTGAATCAAGAGTACTCCAATACTTTATTGTTTATTGTTTGAATATTTTCATATTTCCGCTTCTTGTGCTTCTCGCACGTCCTTGTTATGTCTTTGATCTGATTGTCATGGGAAGTTCTCAAGGTCACGTTATTGAAATGAAAACAAGTCGGAGAAGTATAAATATAATATTAGAAAGTTTACATCATGGAAATTGATGTCATTAAGCAAGGGAGTCTTTGCACATGGGAGAGTAAAGTTTCCATTAATTGGACAGAACTTCAACAAGCTCAATGTGTACACATTCATTTCCCAAAATAAAACTAGTGTGAAAAGTATGGCTATTTTCCACTATAACCAATATGTCCAACTTTTACGGTACTACAAACAATCCTATGTAATAGTGCTCAGTGATCTATAATACCACTGTGGATGATGAGACCCCCCTGGCACTTTAAGGCAAGTGGCCACCTAATGATGTAAGTGCAGTCGACATTATGTTTCTATGGTTATGCTGCTTGGAGACTGAAGAAACTGCCTTGGAATCAGTTTCAGAACAGACCCCGTCTCTGATCCTGGCCATCTTTGATGCTAGTCTCACCCACTTCTGGTACCAGTCCCTCCACGAGTCTTACTACACCCCCCCCCCCCCCATCACAGGTGTCCTGATTTGGATACCTGAAATGTTGGAGGGTATGCTCCACCATTCTTGAGATCTTCTTAAATAGTCCTCTTCATTAGGTTATCTCTTCCCCGTTGTAAGTTGCTGATTGTTGTTGATTGGTGACGGGAGCTTTTGGAAGGAGACACCCCAATATTTATGAAAAAAGTCTTTTAACCTACAGACAGGATAAACTGTATAAGCTTCAAATATGTCATCATTATTATTTTTAATTAATGGTATCATAGTAGGTTTTTCATACTAGGGTACAGTGAGCACTTACGTCTTAGTTAAAGTGATACTCCTCTAGCGATGTGATCTTGGCTATGGCCACAGTCTAGCACATTGGCCAGCTTCCATAATTGCTGATTGATTATTTCTCTCCTCTTGTGGCTTTTAAGCAAAATATACTTTCAGAAAGCGTGTTCCGAAGTCAACACAAGCTGAGCACTGTGTAAAATTTCGTTGACGTGGCACGATTTCTTATCTTTGGCAATGGCACGATGGCCAAGTATTTCAAAGTTTGCATACATTTTGTTTATGATCTGTTCTTCTATATTTAAACCTATCCAAGATATAATTTGGGATATTTCACAAGTTTCACCAGTCCCTTTTGACACCCAAATCCCTCCATCCCTCTTTCCTTCCCTGATATCCCCACTTTTCTAGGATCCCATAATGCTTTCCGTGTACATACCATCTGCAAGATCTTTTTTGTTTTCTTTTAGTAATTTTGTTTTAACATAAACCATACTTACATACATACAAAATTAATTAAGGTAGCTGGACAATAGTTTATTTTTGGCATGAAGTACCCAATCCAAATATCAAATAAATATAAAATAAGAAAACTATAAAAAAAAAACAAAAAAAGAAAAAACAATGAAAATTATACAACACTCATGCTACTTGTGTAAAGACAAATGGAGATTGAGTTGAGAAGATCAGGTGGGTCCCACCTAGGATTTACATTTCATAGTTTGATTTAAAGAGTAGCCAGGGTTTCCACTTTTTTAAAGGTCTCTATGGAGCCTATTTGTTGTTTTTTTTAAAATTAAACATCTAAAGATCAGTTTAAACCACAGTTTCTAAGTCTTCTTAAGTAGGTTAATTTATTGTACAAAGCGTACAACATCAGTCGTGACATGATAGTTGCAGGATGATGGATGAGAGAGTAGAGGATCAAAGTCTAGGTACCGGTGGAGGGTAGAGGTATCTATGTCATCTAACCATGGGTCTTTCTATGTACGCCAACCAATCAGAACTGGGCATGTGCTAAATATATGCCCTCGGGATACTGCCATTAGGACTCTGGCGAGCGGGATGGGAGGAGCGGGAACCCAGGGACAGGCATAAAAAAGAACCAATACCACTTGTCCTATGCACTGATAATGATACCTCTTCAATGATCAGCTCTTCAAAAACCAAGGGAAAATCTGATATCCATGGCCTGTGTCCCCCTGAGCATCAGCTGTGTAAGAAACTCAAGTGTCTGCAGAGCACTTGATATAAAATGAAACATGTGCAGACTGGTAAACAATTTATTAGAAGAAACACAACTCATTACTCAAGTTACGTGTCAGGTGTTTTGCTAAGAAGGGGTACAAATTTAAGATCCTCTTTAAAATTATCCCTCCTATATGCAGGATAATCTTTTATAATTAAAATATAAGCTCTTCAACCCGCATATCTTAACATGTTTAGTATATTGTCAATTAGACTGTTACTGGCTCCCTGCTGTACTAGCGCTACAGCAGGTCCTCTATCCCCAGCAGGTCATCTATGCCCTGTGCCCCCCTCCCAGCCCATTCCATTGACACTTGCTCCGAATCCCCTTTTATCCCTTGTGGTGCGGTGTGAGGGAAGTATATATGGAGGTCTAGACTGGGCCATATTTAACCGTGATGGGGCTTTGAAACCAACTCAATTTGGGCCCCATAAACACAATTATTTTATGCGTTTGAATGGACAGTAAATGACCATTTGATCACAAATACCAATAGTGTGCCGGCTTCTGCCGCTTTAATTATATTAAGCATTCCTGTTTATTACGGATTTGCGTTATACTCAACGAGCATTCCATCTCAAGAATATAATATATATTAATATGTATACTGCACTCACAAAGGGGGCTTCCAAAAAAATACCTACTCTTTCTCTCTCTCACACTAAAGGAAGCACTCCCTGCGCTCCCATACGCAAGATGAGAAGTGTCTATGGAACTAATTATTGGAGGTGAGGGGGCATAATCTGTTGTCAAGTACACCTGACTTATCAAGCACATCTTATCTGCTTCTAATCGCACTATAATCGAACTCTAGGAACCTAGAAAACTCTTCCTTATCCAGATGAGTGGCTGCGAGAGGGGGCGGGGCTAGCTGAATGTAGAGGTGGGGCTGTGAATTGGGCATGGCTAACTCCAGACAGGATCTTAAGTGGGTGGAGAGTGGGTGTGGCCAATCACCACTCCCCTGCCCGGAGAATGTGGAACCTGAGCTGGAGACCATGCAAAGCAGCACTTCACCTGGAGACTCTGGGTCAAACTCAGAGAGTTCCCTGGTATTCCCAGTTAAAATTCCTTGCCTTTAACTAAATTTGTAGTTCATTTAGGTTGAATTTTAGTTACCTAGTTTGTACATTAAAATACAAAACATCTGATGTGCTATTTCTATTTTAAGGTTTTTCCTTCTACTTTAATTTTGCAGGATTTAAATAAAATCTCCCATATGGGAATGTTGATACATTTTGCAAAGAGATGGCTGTAAAGGCCATCTGTAAGAATGATTTGTGTAAATTCTGTTCTCCAGACCTACAAAAATAATAATTACACAAAATTTAATTTTATTCACATAACACAATTATATAGGGTGCAGCCACACATATCCAGCCGCCGGCCCGCTCCTTTGCCATGAGGCAGCCACTGGCCTTAAAGTGCCATGGATGCCTGGTAGACACCAGACTGGTCCTACCTATAACACATCCTGGAACAGAAGGAGAAGAAGGTCCTGCTCTTGTGCACTTACAATCTACAACACAATTTTTTAGATAAAATAAATTCATTAATGCTATTAGATTATTTGTGTGTGTATTTTCCTTTTACTCCCTCCATTGGATTTCCTCTGTAAATTAACTGGGGGAAAAAAAACACATTTCAAGGTCAAAATGGCAGAACACCTTAAATAATTTAGGGTGATTCCCTCGGTAGAGGAATTACTTACAACACATCAGTGCGTTCAGCCGTATTAAGACCGTGATGCAGCTAGACAAATGGGAAAAGACCGTAACAGACCATCTTCTCCATTCCCCCCTTTGTGTTACAATAGTTTCAATATACTATTTAACAACCAAAAACAATGATTATAAGACTCCTGTTGTTTTATACGCACACTCTCTTATTATAGTTTGTTTTATAGAACATCATATATAACAATTATCCATATTTATTCTGGGATTTTTCTTTAATGAGAATTTAATGTAAAATAAAATATTTACTTTGTCGTAACATGTCCTACGCAATGAATGATTTATCAAGTTCTATAAATAAAGGGAATTTCCTCCCTGTAGCCTTCTGTGTGCGTCATTCCGCTGAAGCAAAGTATATTTCTATGCATATTCTATGAAATCTTCAATTAAACGTAGGCATATAAAACGGTAGACATATTATACCATGTCCTGATTTACTCAACAAAAATAAAGCCAACATGGAGAAGCCATGTGTGAAAAAAAAGTACACATTATAAATCAATAGCTTGTAGAACCACCTTCCAATAACTTTAATTAAGTGTTTTCTGTATGGCTTTACCAATCTCTCGCATTGTTGTGGAGGAATTTTGGCCCACTCGTCTTTACAACATTGCTTCAGTTCATTGAGGTTTGGGGGCATTTGTTTATGCACAGCTCTCTTTCTTTTGGGTTGAGGTCCGGACTTTGGGCCATTGCAACACCTTCATTTGTTTCTTCTTCAGCTGTTCTGTTGTAGATTTGCTGGTGTACTTGGGATCATTGTCCTGTTGTATGACCCAGTTTCGACCAAGCTTTAGCTACTTTGGTATACAGAGGAGTTCATGGTCGACTCAATGACTGCAAGGTTCCCAGGTCCTGTGGCTGCAAAACAAGCCAAATTATCACCCCTACACCACCGTTCTTGACAGTTGTAATGAGGTGTTTGTGGTGATATGTTGTATTTGGTTTTATACTGTTGTGAACTTTAACTGAGGCCTGTAGAGTCTGAGATGTAACTCTTGGGTTTTTTTCAATTTTTCTGAGCATTGCATGGCCTGACCTTTTGCTGAAAATGTCCATTCTGGTTGAAGATTTGCAACTGTCTTGAATGTTTTCCACTTTTGAATAATCTTTCTCACTGTATGATGGAGTTTGAATTGTTTGGGAATGGCCTTATAACCCTCCCCAGATTGATGGGCAGCAACAATTGCGTGTCTAAGATTATTGCTGATGTCTTTCCTCCTTGGCATTGTGTTAACACACACCTGAATGCTCCAGACCTGTAAACTGCTAAAACTTCGGCTTTTATAGAGGTGGTCACACTTGCTGATGATCAATCAATTAATCAAGGGCATTTGGTTAGCAGCACCTGTCTGCTACTTAGCAACTTAGTTCACGTGGAAGCAGTAAGGGTGTACTTTCTGGCTTCTCCATTTTGGCTTTATTTTTTGTTGAATAAATCATGACACAATATAATATGTCATGTGTTGCTGTTCATCTCAGGTTGTATTTACATAATTTTTAGACCTGCTAAGGAACAGATGATTGTTATTATGCCCTGATATGTAAAATGATAGAACTCAAAGGGGGTGTATTTTCTCTTTACTTGACTGTATATGTACACCAAAATCAGCATTATCAATATGAAAAAAGGTGGGAGCTACGGGTTTCCTAAGCAATCTCTTTCTGTAAATGTGTTTTGGGCCACGCAGTATGGTGCTCATTGAGTTTACTCTCTGCTAAACGTGTTTTGGACGCTTTATTACTTCACCACTTGGCTAAACGGAGCCAGCCTTCCCCTGGTACATTGACTTAAACTGCATTGTTTTGTAGAGCTTATTTATATTATTGCCCCAATAGTCTATCTACTCACAAATAGTTCTGAGTCTGATCATATTTTTTTATTAAACCTATTTTAAAGTCAAGCTTGGAGGTGATTAATTTTTTTGGCAGTCTAATAATAATAATAATAAAGCCATATAATGACATAAATACATTGATTATATCTTTTAATTATTAAGGCTGGAATGGTATAATCCACTAAACCCAACCTGTACCAGTTTTTAACAGACTAATGAGTTCTATTTGATGGGATTCTCAATGATTATATCACGTAGCAGAGTAATCAGAGACTCCTGCTGTTTCGCTCGAAGTTGGCCTGATACCGCTGCTTTATTCCAAACCCCCTGTGATTTCCTTCTATGAGATAAAACCCACTCAGATACCAAGTACCCTGCTGTACAGATAATTCTTGAGAAGACTTTGCTTTAAATCCTTAGTACACTTGACAGATCTGACGGACACTTTACCCAAAGACGTTTATTTAGAACTTCAGTTAAAGTGGGAACTGTCGCTGTCACGGCTATTAGCATAACAAATTTCTTTAACACTACTTACAACCATCTATGGCCTAGTCCCAACATCTAAAGGAGATCAGATCGGGCCCCCTTGTGTTGGGGACACGGCTAGTGGTGATATGAGGCGTTTTAGTAAAAATAATTGATCTTTTTCCAAGAAAAAAACTAAAACAAATATATAATAAAAAAAAAATTGTAAGAAAAACAAATGGAAAAAATAGGTGTCCAAACATCTCGTATTAGAAATATACATAAAAAAATCCTTTCCCGACCCCCAATCCAAAGTTCATAAATAAGAATAAATTGTGTAGTATTTTGCTCCCTTATATAATTTAAAAAATAACCTGTGCATGGAATATTCTACTCTAAAGATGTTATTGAACATGAATCAGGGCTTTTTTTTCAGTTGGACCCAATTTGTGGTGGTAATCGATAATAATATGGATAATAATCGTAATAATAAACGAGAGACAAAAAAAAAACAGTGGTATAAAGAGGAAGCACTAGCTGTTCTTCAAAAAAGGGGAAAGATATGCGAAAAATGTCCAAAAAGCTCCGGGCACTTAGAGGGTAAACCCCCCTGTCCTGAAGGGGTTAAAGTTAACTACATAGAAGCTGAGATCGACATGATCCTGTGACTTGGCCAGCATTATCTAATCGAGAACCAGAATATTTTTTATTGGGATGAACAGTCATAGAGATCCTGACAACAATAAAATGAAGGTGGCGGCTCCCGAGGTACAGGCGTAATGTAGAAGTAATATATTGGTTTATTTAGTGCACTGAACTGTAAAATGTTGAATATGGGAAACATGACGGATCTACTGTTTTGTAACCGATTGATTCCGATGTTATATCTCTGTGTTAAATATTTATGGATCTAATATGCCTCTCAAAACTGTTGGCAATAAAAATTTCCAGTAAACGGCGCGTCGATCGATTATGTTATTGGATTACTTTCAAACGATGTAATCTAGAAAGATTGGACCGATATCACGATTCCCGTGATTGCTGTGGATTTTGTTATTTTGTATTATATGGAAAAAAAAAGGACAACTAACTTTCTTACTGTTCTGTTTATGGATTTTAAAGAGAATAGCGGCTTGAGTGCGGAGTGCTTGTACCATCACTACATCCTTTCTGTGGTTGTTCCTTATGTTTTGGTGAATGGTGGCGAGCACTAGACAGAAGCGAGCACTAGTCTTGGAAAGCCAATTGTGGATTCGGGCATCAACGTGATTGGCCAGACCAGTCGGGATTCTAAGTTGCCAGCCTGCCAATGGTTATTGGCAGTAAGTCTTTAGTAAATAAACTCTGATTACAGGAAGCACATGCTATCAATATTGGTTTAATATTTGATAAAGGATAATGCGTTGTTCAGATGGACGATCTTGGCTGCGGGGATACCGTGCTGATGTCTCGGAGGGATCTCCATGTATTCCTAACTCTTTTCCCTATATCCACTCATCCATCTGATGTTGGCGTTACTGAGTAACACTGTTTACTCCAAGAAACACAATGTGATGTACACCAGCCCGAACACCGCAGGACGCATCTCTTCTCATCCTGCCAACTGGAAAAACTCTATTGGCATAAGTTATTTTCTCTCTTTGCCATCAAAATGTTCAAACTCTGCAATAAACAATGATATAGTGTCAACAATATCAACTAATGAGCATGTCATGATGCTTCGCGTGCCGTGTAACATAAACACATTATACTATGCAATGTGCCCTTTCATTTTGGTTGATTGGTGACCAAAGGAGAAAGAAACAATGCCCCAGGTTTCAGGTGACCAAATCAGAACATCTTTGGGTCCACATCCCCGACAGGCTGGTGGCCTTGTTTTTATTCTTAGCAGCAACCCGGGAATCTGAATTTTTATTCCTTTTATGCTTTTTAGGTTGTGCGCTCCTCTAGTTTGTATATTTGTTTGCTGTTCATATTTGCAGGTTGGGCAGCCCCTCCTGCCGCACAGGAGCCTCGTTAATGGTTATCCGGAAATGAGTTGAGAGTCTCATTTGGGTTGAAATGTCCCACTGGCTCTTCTGTAAGAAAAATTAGATAGCGCTCTCCAAACTTGGGGTACTTTGACGTAGTGTGGGGCTGAGCAATATATACCCATATAGTGTGAGGCGATCCCCAATAATTACGTTATCAGGTGGCCATTGGACTACAAGTGACTCCTTGACATCGCCAGTCCGGTGGTGATGGAAAGTGTTTTTATGCAAAATAAATATATTATGAAAGCTTCAGTATTCGAAAACATACTGGAATTTACTAAAATATGGACGCTCAGGTGCTTGTCTCTGACAGTCCCATCCTCCAGAGATTAGCTTGCCCCTGGAGTAATTCGGCTTTGGTGGGCGAGAAGGTTCCTCTGCTACCTTCCTTAATTCTGCGCCGGTTTTATGGTCTAGTGTTTGATTTCATTTGGTCCCCTCATTCCCCCTTATTTATCGGGGGACGGTCACTTTCCTTCCTCTTTGCTCGTTCTTCCGGTCTGTCGCTGTCTTTTCAGTTGTGAGACATTTTCTATAAATCGACTATGTTTTTTTAAATCATTGAATAGGAAAAAAACCATTTTTTTTTACGATAAATATATATAGAGATATTTAAAGTAATTTAAACATGGGAAGAATGTTGATCTCATTGACATCACAGGAATTAGGGAGGAATTAACATTTTTTACACTTGGAAGGCTTGGTGGACAAATGTTTTACTTTCTTTGTCATTCTCTGCATTGATTTATTTATAAATGGCAGATGTGGTGGGACGAGTATTTAGGTTGAAGGGAAAGTGTTCGTTTGTAGTCTCTCTTACTGTGTCAATACGCGGACCTGCTCAGCGAGATCAAACGTTCTCAAGGATGCGGAATGTGATTTTATTACAAATGGCGTTCTGTACTGTGCTGATAACTTAAAAGAACATTAACATTCCCAAAATCCTAGTGAGCCTCCTAAGTGGTGCTTTGTGTGGAGGGCACGGTATGATCAGCCCCGGACTGGCCATCTGGCACAATGGGCAAAAACATGATGGGTGGCTGTGTGGCAGCGCCACTCACTCACCCAATTGCCAGCCACAGGGCTTTTGCCTCAATCACAGAGTAAAGGGGCAGATTCTCGGGGTCACGTAGTCTAAAATTGACTCTATTCGACACCGCTGTGATTGTATCTAAGACTGTATCTTTTCATACCATTATGTTATGGTTGATATCCCTGCTTGAATGCAGGTGACTCAATTAAGGGTAATAACTAATGACAAGTTTCAAGAAGGACAGGCATTAGAGCCATTTGGTTAACACATTAGCTGAGTAAATACAAAGAATCTTCATGATTGGCTATTAAAGGGCTAATTTTTCAAGGGTCAGCTCATTAAGAAAGTTCCCAGGTAATGATGGACACTTGGGGGGGTCTAGGAACCCACAATTTGAATTCACAACGTCTAACTGATTGGAATTTAAAATTATTAATTATTATTATCATATGCTGTGGCGCTGTACAACGCATAGATGACTTTTAGGTGCATTTTATCAACCAAACCCATTTTTTTTTATATTTCTTATATAAAATAATGTTTAGAATGATGGAACATTTAGAATAATATAGACAGAGGTAAACAATCGCCTTCTGATTATTGCATTGAATACAAGAGGGATTAGATAGAGTAAAAGAGTTCTTGTTATTCAACGTCGCCGCTGAAGTCTAGAACTGAAGTCATATTATTTTATAGAATTTGATTTATTATTATTTAATTTCATGAATCAGAAATTCTTTTCCTTAGAGCAGATAATGCAACAGGGCAAAGAAATCCATCACGTGTATTAAAGCAACAGTCGTCTTATTTTAGAATAATTTAATGGAAAAATCAACCCTTTAAAATATTAAATATATATATTATATATATATATATATATATATATATATATATAAGGTGTCAAGCAGGAAATGGCTTTATAAATTAAATTGTGTAAAGAAATGGGTTTTTTGGAAATGCTTTACTCAGGTGCATAGATACCAACTAGATACCTAGTTCACCTATTCATATCTCCCAACAGCCATGCGTATAGAGGGACAGTCCTGATTTATGGGCACTATCTCAGGTAGGGATCATGGGGCACTTGGGGAGATCATGTGATCAGTTTTCTGAATTGTTGCCACATAGACCACCATTGCTGCTCCCACTTGGCCACCTTGTGGCGCTATGCGGCTCAGAACCGCAGAGTGGTTCTACCTGTATTGGGGCGGACGTGGAAAGGCACTGACCCTGCCCACTTCTGCGATAGGCCCCTCCCCACACAAACACCTGATCGTTCCATGAAATATATTAGACACATTGTCAGAGCACCGTTTATTGGGGTGTGCCCTGGGCAGGAGAGGGGGTGGATCTTCATGATAGCCCCACCCTCCCCTTCCTTTCCTTTAAATGGATTCCTGTTTAGCATATGTCACACTCATTTTATCTTGTAAAATTTGTAAAAAATATATATTTTTTCAAGACTGCCCAGTCATCCATGATCTTAAAAAAATATATTTATATATATATATATATATACTGTATATATTTATAAGAATCTATTTATCCATATATAGAGATTGATCTATATATTTATAAATTTAAATTTCTATTTTTTTTTGTATTTAGTTTATATTTTATGTTTATTTAGTGGTTCTTTCCCATACATACGCTCATCCTGTCTGCAAAAAAAAAAAAAAAAAGTGTTCATACCGGAATTTATATTTTCAGACCTAAATTTTGTTTGGTTTGGCAGTAATTACTCAGGAATGACTTGTTTACAACATTATCTTCGTGACACCTGCCGTGCTGCGTACAGCAGTGTGCCAACTCTGGGAATGAACTAATTAATTACATGCAAGAAAGAAATTACTTGGGTACCGCAGGCTTTCTATGAGTGCTTCTTGTCTTGGTTGAGAGCGACATCTTCAAGCGTTTTCAAAAGGTATCCAAATTTAACCCCTTAAGGACAATGGGCGGTCCCTAAACCCATTGAAAACAATGCATTTTGAGCCCGTACGGGCTTTGTCATTAAGGGGTTAAAGGGAAGAGGTCATATTCAAGATGGCTTCTGTTAACATCAACCATGGGTTTTTTTGCGAATATTAAAAAGACGCACAAAGCCAAAATGTTTTTTTTGGCAGAAGACCAACATGGCATGTCCAACCGCCCCTCTCCTCCCCAGAGAATAGAAGAAATGGATCCATTGTCAATAAGGAGAGCCTGAATCTAGGATCAGTAATCCAAAAGAACTTGGTCAGGCAAATGAAAACGCTTTCAAAAAACCCAAATTTCCCTAGGGGTATCTAAGGCTTAGTGTGGTAGGTTTTAAAAACAATAATTAGGTGTGATGGCAGAGAGGGGGGGGGGCAGTGTGTGCGTCATTGTTGCCAACAATTATGATTTGTTTACAATTACTGGACAAAGAGTAGTATCGCCATATCGACCACTTTATCAAGGGAAACAGATTTCACATGTAGTAAAAAACCTATTTATTCTAATGCTTTATCATTATTTTAAGTAGCCCCGCACCACGAGAGTCCAGGTCAAACCTGTAAAGTGGCCCCATTGGCCCCACAGGGGTTTCCCGGTTTGGACCTGGGTTATGTCGCTGTTAGTAAAAAGTCTTACATCTTGCCTGGCTGTTATCGTTATTTTTTTCCAACCCAACTCCACAGTTTTTTGTACTGTAGAAGGTAGAAAGAAAAAGCTTGTGACTGACCACAATACTACATGGTGTACAGGGAGGGAACTCACTTCATTAGAACAAAATCTTGTCCCATAATAGTTCAGAGTATGGTATTAATGGTCCAATTAATTATTTCCTGGACCATTCTTCCACAAACACAAGCGTCTGCGTTTTAGGGATTATCTCATTGCCGCTGAACTTGGTTGCCATTGTAATCTGTATTTATAATTCCTTCATATACTGCATACTTCATGAGTAGTGGGGAATATGGGCCCAGAAAAGGCAAATGGAGGAAGGGGTTAACTCCTTTTTGTTTTTTATACAAGTCACTGGCTATACGCACGATCCATCATTGTGAGGTGCGTTGAACGTCTCATTAGGTTTGATCGTAAATCAGAATATTATCGATGATGCGTTTCATTTTCGGTAAACCTACCTTAATGCTGGAGAGCAGAACCAGAAGGCCTAAACAATATCTCTTTTCCAATGTTTTTCAGGTTCCTGATAGTCCTTGGATGTCTCATTCTGGCCATTCTTACAACCTTCAAAGAGTACGAGGATGTATCGGGAGATTGGTTACTACTGCTAGTAAGTCTATAACAATCGAGTTCGCTGGATACATAATTACGTAATAGTCTGTCATCTCACAGGTAGAGGTGGGTGAGAATCGTCAACCTGGACCCCCAAAAAATGGCAAAATCCATCTCAAAAAGAAAAAAATGAGCTTCCATACAGTTTCCACAGCCATGTATGTCACAAAAAATCAGTGTTTTTGGAAATAAAGACATCATGCATTTCACAATAGCAGCTATCGGGAACTAGAGGGTTCTTGATGCCATCACCGGTGTCTCTTGACCTTTGAGGGTTAATACAGAATTGGGCAGATTTTAAAGTTTCCATGTTACCACTTTTGGGATCACATTTTCACTTTTTGACCCATTTCTATTGGTAAGAAATGTCCTAACCACATGACACTGACCTATGCTTATAGTTAAGTGAATGCATAGAGAAGTCATGTCCCTAATTGTCCCAAATTGTCCCTTAATCCTAACATCAACCCTGACCTCTATCAAGCAGAGAGAATGTTACCATTCTGCTAGCTACGCAACTATTGTAACCTGGACTTCCCCTAATTTGTGGATTAAGACTGTGACCCCCCCCCCAATATGCTGAATTTAACACAATTAATCATTTTAATCATGGAAATGTAGTCGTGCGTAAGTATGTTACAGTGTATGTGTAAGTATGTGTGTGTAACAATGTGTGTAAGTATTTCAGAGTGTAAGTGTGTGCGTAAGTATGTTAGTGTGTGTGTAGGTGTAAGTATGTGTGTGTATGTGTGTGCAACAATGTGTGTAAGTATTTTAGAGTGTAAGTGTGTGCGTAAGTATGTTAGAGTGTATGTGTAAGTACCGGTATGTTAGTGCGTGTGAGTACTTTAGTGTGTGTAGGTGTAAGTATGTGTGTATGTGTATGTGCAACAATGTGTGTAAGTATTTTAGAGTGTAAGTGTGTGCGTAAGTATGTTACAGTGTATGTGTAAGTATGTGTGTGTAACAATGTGTGTAAGTATTTTAGAGTGTGAGTGTGTGCGTAAGTAGGTTACAGTGTATGTGTAAGTACCGGTATGTTAGTGCGTGTGGGTAAATGCTTAGGTGCTCCAACCATACATCTCGCATGGGGTCTCTGCATTTTTTGCCACTGCCGTTGTCCCTCACAGAAAGATGTCTCTACATCTGTAAGCAGGCTTGTCACCTTGTTAGTCCACTGCCCGTTGTGGTGGCGTGACCCCTGTATCATGACATGTTCAGTGGTCAGGAACAATGCTAATTGATTTGTATGGTTCTGCAGAGGTTAGAGAAAAGACATCTTCCCTTAATTGCTTCTAAGAGTCAGAGACATACAAGGGGTTGTGTTGTTTTCTGCTCCACACAAAAATCCATGTGGATGCGCTCTGTCGTGGCGTTGAGTGGGCTTATAGAGGATGCTGCATACCCCACAACATTTCAGGCGTCAGCAACACGTATTGTGGTTGGCGGCAGGAGGTGACATCAGACCCAAATGTGAGCAGTGCCGGCCCCCAAAGAGGACATGGCAGGAAGCGTAGCCTCCAACTCTACTTATCGGAATAGCCGCCGCCGCGTGAAGCTAGCATCGTGGAGAGGCAAAGTAGGAGTAATAGGAGCTGAAATGGAAGTCTGGGGAGATTAGAGGAGTTCCCCATCCGGCCCATGCTTCCCAATACCCTAAAAAGCATGACAGTGAGGCAGCTACCAGGACAGCACCCAAAAATCAAACCCGCAAAAAATAAATAGGAAAGGTTCGACACTTGGGTTGGGCTGGACTGGTGCAGTCTGTTTTAGTTTTTTGTTTTAAAATTAAAATAGTATTAACCCAGTTGCAGAGGGAATCTGTTAACAATGTTAGATGGTAATTTGCTTCATGGGTAATTATTTTCCATTCTGCTTAATGAACTTCTGAGTACCAAAAAATCCTCCATTTCAAAATCAGATCATCATTAGCACAGAGCTGATAATCTAGACTTTTCCAGTACTATCCAAACTGTTGTTAGGAAACTTGGGTGACCCTATCTTATAATGTGCTGTTGAAATACATGCTGTAGTATAAGGAGGTTTTACTTTACTGACAGGGTGGTAGATAAGATGAACAGCCTCCCAGCAGAAGTGGTAGATGCTAATACAGCGGGGGAATTTAAACATGCATGGGGTAGACATATGGCTCCTGAATCTAAGACAAATTCTATTGGTTAACAGAAATGTATTATATAAGTAATATAATTAATAAGAATTGGTAATAATTAATTGGTATTATACCGAGTATACATTGAAACACAATGCTGCCATCTAGTGGCCATAATTATGTACTGCTTTGTGAATAACCAAAAGATGACAAACATAGAAGAAGGGTATTTTAATGTTGACTTTATCCTTTCAAAGTGCTGTTGTTTCACTTAAAGAAAACATTAATTGCACTCTCAAGTGTTTTTTAAAAAAAATACACTGTAAATCTGTAATTTTCTTGTTTTCGCTGAAGGTTTAATCTCTTAAAAACAACACAGAGATCTTTAAATAGCATTTTCAGTTTTTGTGTCCAAAAAACGATGAGTTCTTGTTTTTGTGTCACATGACAATTAAGTGCAGCAAAATTTTACTTAATTAAATAATTATTTCTGGAAAAAGTTTGGGCCCCATTGCACCTTAATGCCCATTTAATTAGCTTTGGGACAAATATTTCTGGGATAAAAATGATTATTATTTTTTTTCTTTAGGAAACCTTTGCCCTTGTCATTTTCGGAGCGGAGTTTGCCTTACGGATCTGGGCTGCAGGCTGCTGCTGTCGCTACAAGGGTTGGAGAGGAAGGCTAAAATTTGCAAGAAAACCGCTGTGTTTGCTTGGTAGGGTCTCAATAATTCTGTTAAATCTTATATTTCACTAAAATTACATTTTGCAGCATTAGACATTGTTTTTACATGACAAATATATTTTGTGGATTTCCATTCTGTCCGTCAGAGGTGATCTTTATTCCATTTTTCCATTGTGTTCTTGGCAACGGGTCACACTGACATCTCCTTCTGATATGTCCATAACAATAAGTACATTTATAGTGAGTAATTGACCTGCAGGCAACACCCCCGAGGACCCAGGCCTGGACCCTCCATTGGGCAAACCAGGCAAATGTCTGACAAGCTGTAGCCCAATGCTTTTACTACCGCTTTGTACCAGGTTCTACGTCATTTACCAGTTTTAACTTTAATGCTGTATTTCTAGAAAAAAAAAAAGATAAACATATAACGTGAAAATGAAATTTGTGTCTGTAAGCTGAAACATTTCATTGTCACATTTTTTTTTTAAGATATGTTTGTGTTGATTGCCTCCATACCGGTGGTGGCCGTAGGAAAAAGTCAGGGAAATGTTTTGGCAACATCGCTGCGAAGTCTGCGGTTTCTTCAAATCCTCCGGATGCTTCGAATGGACAGGAGAGGAGGAACATGGAAACTTTTAGGATCGGCCATTTGTTCACATAGCAAGGTTAGTAATATAGACACAATCTTATGATAAAATAAGTGAAGGAACTATCCAGTGGGGCTCTAACCAAAATGTCTTTGCAATTGGCATTTAGTAGCAAACACAAGTGACACATTTTATAGATCAAAATGTTGGAAGATATGCGGACCACATACTTCTAGATATTATATTTTCTGTTACTAGTTGTGTAAATCTAGTTGGGAAAATCTAAGAACACAGTGGAGTCCTATAATGCTTAGTCCAGAGGACTTTCTCAGTGTAACTTCTCTGCTTGCCCCAAAAGTCTGTGTACTCCCACAATATTAATAAGAGCCATCTATACCACTAATGTAGTCCTGTAAACTCTATTGGGGATTGTTCAGAAAATGCTATTTTTCTGTAGCTGAATCTTCGGTGATGGCTGTCTAGTTGCCACCAAGATGAACCACAAGGCGAAAGAGCTCAAGGTCTAGATTGTAAGCTCTTTTGAGCAGGGCCCTCCTGTCTCTGTAATTCAATTGGTTATGGTATATACTGCTTGTTATGTCCTGTCTACCCATTTGGCAGCGATATGGAATATGATGGCGCTATATAAAACTATAAATAATAAGAAGAGCTGCAGATAAAACAATGTTTGAGACCACATTGTGGATTTGTGTACTTAGAGTGACACCTAGTGGTCATGTTTCTGATTGCGCGCTACATACATATTTAAGGCTAGTGCTGGCCGTCGCGCAGAGGAAATTAGCCTCACGTTCAGTTCTGTGCTGCTCTTGTGGGTGGAATTAGACTGATATGGGATGAAGATTTTTTCTGGGCTAAAATCTGAGACTCTCCTGAGCAGAGATGCCCTGCAGGGCAGGTTATGAAAATGCTGTCTATTCTTGGAAGAACTCGTCACATTACATTACATTTATTTATAGAGCGCCGGCAGATTCCGCAGCGCTGTTACAGTCAGAAGAACAATTTATAAACACATACAATAACACATACAATAACAAACTGGTGCAAAAGACAAGAGGGCTTTGCTCTTGCGAGCTGACAATCTTTGTATACAGTACATAGTCCCTGGCCACTATTTTATTGTCTCCAGAGCAGGTCTTGGCGAGCTACGTTGCCAGTTTTCCTCCTGCATGTTGCCGCTTGCTAATGTAGGAAAAATCTTTGTGCTGGTATCTAACAACTCTGCCGTAGGCCGCCTAGCTTGTCTATATGGTAGGGCCCATATAGACAATATATACGTATGATATAAGTGGGCCCCACTTATATCATATGTTGGCACAGCTGTCATTCCCACAGCTGTCTTTAGACATAAAAGGGTCCGGGGCAAGCTCCTGGGACCCTCACAATGCTTACTGGAGATAACCCATGGAAAAAATAACATTTTTCTCTGAGCATAAGATCTTGTGCTGTATACAGTAACCTACAGTATTAACATTGTAGAAAACTTGGTTTTAATTAATTTAGTCCCAATAAGCCTAATTTATCTGCCGACATTTAAAGCAACGGACTCTCCCTAGAAATAAAATAACAGATAATGTTTTTTGTGTGTTGCTGCATATATCCTAGGAGCTCATCACCGCCTGGTATATCGGCTTCCTGACATTAATTCTGTCGTCGTTTCTCGTCTACTTGGTTGAGAAGGACGACCCCGACGTAAATGAGCAGGGTGAGCCCAAACCCGAGGAATTTGAGACGTACGCCGACGCTTTATGGTGGGGATTGGTGAGTTGAATTTTTGACAGATGTCTAATGCTGAAAATATTTTTTATCTGAATAGGAAGTAATCAGCCTAAGGCGCATAACTTTCTTACAGTACAGAATAGAGTGATAAGTTTCCATGACTGAGGTTCCCTGGCCATTTTATTCATTAACACTGTGATGTAACTGCTTGCGACGTCCCGACGCACCTTCTAATATCGCATGCGTCCTGGCACCAGGAGGCGCTTTCACGCACTTTTGAATGCACCTTTGCACCAGTAACGGTTGCAGAGGTCATGGGAAGACAGGAGGTATAGTAAGGCAAGCATCATTGTATCCGCTTTAGTGTCTATTTACTAAGGGATGAGGCTTTCTGCGGTTAATGTATATAATTCCTGATGTCGGGGCGCGCAGGCATTGCCAGAGGGCGTTCATGGAACCTTCACCATATCACTGAATCAGATCCCTCTTAAACCGTTTTGGACAGCTCAGAAACTTTGTATCCATTGTGTTTCCACAGATCACACTTGCAACAATAGGCTATGGGGACAAAACCCCAAAGACATGGGAGGGCCGTCTGATTGCTGCTACCTTTTCCTTGATTGGGGTTTCATTTTTTGCACTTCCTGCCGTGAGTATTAATTCAGAAGGTGACAGTAATCTACGAGTCGATACTGAACCTTTAAAAATTACAAAGTTATATGATATATATATATATATATAAACTGTAGCCCTGCACACAACATACACGCGTACTACGCCTAGGTGGATCATTTTGTGATATATGTCCTCAGACGGGACTAAAACGTTGAGATATGATGTACAGCTGATATATAAAATATAGCCATTCTAAAAATAAATCTTCTTATCTTCTTCCATTGTTGTATATATATATATATATATGTATATTATAAATATAAAGTATATTATAAATATATATTGGTTTTCTTTAAAAAGGAGAAACCTCTCATGGCAACTTTTCTATTTACAAGACGTTCAGATGGTATTGAGTTGAGTTCTTGAATCTCGTGTCATATTTGTTTAGTTTTTTTGCCAAGTTAGATCCTTTTTTTTTAACTTGGCCAACAAGACTTTCTGTGATTAGATCAGTTGATATGGTTTCCATTGCAACTCAAGCTGGGAGACAAGTTGAATCAACCCGATCTAGTGGCGGTGGCTTAGTGAATCTGTGATTTGCTTCATTTAATCAGTTTGTTGGGTTGACCTCGTTCACTTGACTTGGCTACCAACACTATTGAACTTGATCTTTAGTTGTTAGGCCCCCATAGTCCATAGAAGTGCTACAGCTATTATAAGTTGTGTTGATTCAGAAATAACACATTTTGAAAGAAAAAAAGGTTTTCTAACCTTTATATCTTGTCCCTTAATTTATACAAAGTAAAATATTTTGCATTATATCAAGACGGAAATTAAAAATCACAAAAAAACATATACAGATAAAGTATAATTTTATGTTTGGAAAAATAAATTACATTTTCACAAATTTGGGGGTTTTACTGTATCTTACATCTGTAGCAGAAGCACACGGACAGCTGGCTCCTTAAAACAGAAACCTGTAATCACGCAGGGGATACAAAAAGAAAACACAGAAAGCAACATTAACGTCTCCAGAGAACTCATTGCGCAGATGGTGAATTATAATCAGGCAGAAAAAAATTATACTAAAAAAAATAACATATTGTTTTATATAAAATATTTAAATGGGACCTGTCATCCTTGCAGCTTTTAACATAACTTAATTCATAAGAAATGCTCATAGAAATCTAAAAAGTGAGATACATTTCGGGAATATGTTTAAGTTGGTTAATAAATATGGATAATAATAATAATATAATATTATTATTTCTCCAAATTAATTTTTCCATTGCAATTTATGCAAACCCATTACACTTAAAAAAAAAACCTGAAATTCACAAGCAATTTAAAAAGAAAAAAAAATACATTCAACTGTGATGTGAAGAAATATATAATCTGGATTAGCAATATACCTACAAAACTTTACCTTTAAATGTGGCTATTGATTTTGATGCAAACGCTATAGGCGGTGAATTCCACATCTTTTCTGCTCTTACTGTTTTTGTAACAATATTTGTGAAGTTATCGGTTAAGATCTGTTGCTATTATCGGTTAAGATCTCTTTTTTGCTGTTTGAGCAGCAGAAGGGCGTAAAACGCGACGTGTATCACACGAGTCACAGGAAGAAGGACTGAAGAAGGTAGCTGGGAAGTCAACGTTTTGTGTTTTTTTGTTTCAGGGGATTTTAGGTTCAGGGCTGGCTCTCAAAGTTCAAGAACAACACCGACAAAAACATTTTGAGAAAAGAAGAAAGCCAGCTGCGGAACTAATTCAGGTCTGTATTTTAATTTCCCAAACTTCCTGGGTCATTCATTCTCCATCCTAAAATCTGAGTTCCTCTTACAAGGAGTATTCTTTTAAATAGATTGGCATGGTTGTTCCGACTCATTAATTTATCCCTCCTATTTGGTGGGAATCGACATGGCCTGGCAGCTTCCAAAAACTAGTGAAAAAAAATTCAGGTGCGCTCAGGAGTCCTCTATACAGTGAATCTCATACAGACTAACACGAAAGGGTTAACAAGGCACGGCTCTGCCGGACTAAAACAATTCCTAAAACTAAAACAATAAAGAATAATTATAACACATCTAAGAACCCAAGAATCGGCACTTAACATACATCTAAGATGCAGCTTGGCTGGACTGGGGTATTTTCCGACGATTGGTAGGGATTACAGGGGATGTGCCAATCAAAAAATGTTTGTGACGTATGTAACACATGCTAAATAATTAGAAAATTATCTGTATTTTATAGGCAAGAAGAAAGATAGCTTTGTATTTGATGCCCTGATACCCTTAAAGGATTATGATAAAAACGTCATGGCGTCATATGCAAAGTAATTAATATAGCAGTTTATTTACAAAGTATCATTTAAGGACTTTATGCTATTGATCTATATATTTATTTTTACAATTCCAGAACACTTATTATTGGTACGCTTTCTGTTATACATTGTGCAGGAGGATACTTCCATTTAAGACATTATTGTCTGTTGTAGTACGCACATGGTGCATTGTACATGTAAAGCCAACAGGTAGCTCTCCAGTTGGCCTTGGCCTACGTTTTCTTTATTTCTCAGCCATCATCTGGATGGTCATCTATTGGCGAGTGGGAGTTCTAGTCTAGGAGCTTTCTGTAATAACCATAAAAATAAATGGAAAACAAGGGTGGAAAAATTGTTACTTTAACAGAGGTCACAAGTCTCTTCTAAGAATATACATCATGCATGCTCTCTGTCCATTTCCACCATCTGGTTCCATGTCCCCAGCTCCACTTCTTCTCTGGCCGCTTCTTCTTTCTTTTGTCTTCTTTCTTCCTTCGCTTCTCCCTGGTATCCACTCTGTTAACCAGGCCCTCCGGAGTGCTTTCTCAAAAGGGCGGAGCATCTGCACACACCCTCTCCCCTGATTGGAGAAATGGGGGAGAGGCTGTCCCCGTGGGGCGCAGTGGCTCTGGCCATTTGCGAAAGTACTCCAAGAGACCGGATTATTGCAGTTTACGCCCCCCTCCCGTTCGGAGAGAATATGCATAGAGGCGCTGCGGAAAAGCCACGGGTGGCCAAGTTAACGGAGCTGATACCAGTGACAAAGACATGATAACTAAAACAGAAGAACGAGAAAGGGTAAGAGAAGAAGCAGAGCTGATGAAAAGGAGACAGGGAGGCGAAGTGGTCGAAGGTAGGGAGACATTGAGAGAGAGCATGAGAGAAAGTGTAAGAGAGACCGTGAGATAGAGTAAGTGTGAAAAAGCATGAGAGAGAGTGAGTGAGAATGAGTGAGAGTGTTAAAGAGCATGACTAATAGTGAATGAATATTTCTTCTTAATTTGTATTTGTTTCTTGTGGTTCCTCCTTGTTTTCGGACATTCGTACAAATTAACTAACATAAAAAATACCATATGTATTTCTAACAATTTGAAACCATGGGGATATTCTGTGAAATAACCAACAACTTTTAAAAATACACATAAGTGCAACATACAAACTTAGTGTTGATGTTATAAACACTAAACATATGTAATTTTTTATTTTTGACACAGCATTAAATTTATGAAGTCTTTCCAGCATCTGGAAGGTCCTCACCCAGACCTCCTACTAATCTCCCTGAAGCCCATTTTCCAAACTTGGGGCCTCTGCATTCATAGAAATTACGAGATTGATCTTGGTGCCTATGAGTTGTGTTATACAAATTGAGATGAATTTACCAGTAATTCCACACAAAAAAAACATATAAAAAAAAACCATACAAATTACTTCTCCTTGACCATTTCAACAATTTTTACTTTTTGGACCCCAGCTGGTCTTTCTTTAGGTCGTGTACATAATGCAAAGTAATTAGGGTTGGGAGTATACCTGCAGACCAGGAATGGTCAGGTTCTTAGCTATTCCACTGTAGTTGTCTATGGGCGTCCATCACAGAATCCTATCACAGAGCAATAGGGCAGCAGAGGCTTCTAGAATGGGTTTAATCTATAGGATTCTGTTTGAACTGGTGCAGTTATTAACAATATTGTTTCTGCTTCTGTAGTCTGCCTGGAGATTTTATGCCACTAATTTAAGCAGGATTGACCTGACGGCAACATGGAGATACTACGAAACTATCGTCCAGTTTCCATATTTTAGGCAAGTATTTTAATCTTCTATAAAATGCACATCATACATTTGTTTACTTTCTTCAACATCTCCCAGGACACTCAACTCAAATGCGTATCTGCTCATTCTTCTATGTTTAACTATGGCCTGGGCCCAAAGGAAGGATCCAGCCGCCGGTTTAAACCATAGCAGAGTTTAAACTGGTAAAAGTTTCGGTTTACTTACACTGCAGTTGCCTGGATCTTAATGATGCCTTTAGACAAGTTTTCAAACCAAAAAAATTGCCTTTTCAGACGAAAGAGTCCATTTTCATTATGGTGACAGTTTTCTAACAAATACATAAAACTGATATGATTAATTTTGTCAAGGATCATTAAAAAAATAAGAGATTATTTAAATTTATAGTTATAAAAAAAAGAATTCTATTCTATTTGTCCTAAGATTGTTTTTGCCACAGGTGCCTACAAAATGAGAAATTATCCCTGGAACACTTAGCAAAAGTACATTTGTTGCCAGAAATAATTCCTTTCTACAAACCGCTCTACATTGTAGTATAAAAATAAGAAATATTGAAATTTAATGTGATATCATTGAAAACCCTGATATATTAAGTTTAGGTGATTGTAGTCTAAGCTATTGACTCTAGTGGTGAAGGTTCCCAGCAAACAGCAGCAAAGGTTTCAGAAGAGATTACATTTAAAATTAAGAATTGGTCAGTGACATAAGACATGAATTAAAGGAGGTAGAGCTACAGTCGGGTCCTACACTCCAAAACGTATCTGCCTTGTAGTCTACCAGGGAAGTAAGGAGTTCCTTGTATCTGGAGGCTCATATCTCACTTCTGTTCACAGACTTAGCGTCTGTAGGAGCTAAAGGCGCCTGGTTATGACATCATAGCTCATTGCCCTGAGCCCCCAGGAAGACCCACCCCCAAGGGGCAGGAAAACAGACATCTCTGCTGATGGAAGCTCTGTCTCTTTTGTTCCTTTTTAAGTCTTGCGGTGGGAGCATGAGGCTTGTTTCTTCAGAGCTCTGCTTCATTGTTCATCGAGGGAGCACCACAGCAAAGATCTGAAGTAACTGACCTCATGCTGCCTTAATTTAGGCGACATTTAGATGGAGATCTGTAATCTCCCGAACCGGCCCTGCTCCTTCAGGCAGAGAGTGCCCCCCCTGGTTAAGACGCCCCAGGCGTCTGGTACTAAGACCGGTCCTAGGCATTAGAGTAACCATATGTGTTCTGACATTTGAGATTAAGTTATATCGGATCAAAAAACATAAATCAGAGTTCAGCCAAGTGAAAAGAATGTCCTTTTTTTAAAATGTAAGGCTGTTGGAAGCATTGAAGAGGAGATTGTTTGAAGTCTACAAAGTACATTTGAAAGATTCACATCTGGCGATAGAACAGTATTTCAAACTGACTTCTAAAAGAAATAAACTTTATAGAATAGAATGTGATAAAAACACTAATGTGGTGATGGCTATTTGGAAGGTCAGAACTTGGCTGTTTGACGAAAGCTCGGTGAACAGGTTGACCTACCTACCGGCCTTTAGTCATTAGACTACGCAGGGTCACAGAAGTTATTTAAACCATGTTTCTTATAGTCAATGATGTTCATTTGGTGTCTATAATCATCTTAAAAAACTGGTAAACCTACATTGACCTTCCCAAGATAAAAATTATTTCTTGTCTTGAGAATGTTCTTGTATTTTCAGCGATATTAACCTTGGCTTATCTACTCTACCTAAAAACAAAATTCTGCTTCTCTGAACTGCATACATTCCCCATATGTCCTATAAATATAATACACTAATCTTCTTAACTACTTGGCAAAAATGTAGAGTAATGGTCCAATTTATCTTTGGCAAAGGGTCTTGTGAGTGACACTTTTTTTTATACTCCTCCTTCTATCAAATAAAATTAATTCAGCTTTTACGCAGATTTTTTTTCCTGAGGGGCAAAATATCCTCCCCACCTTTTCCTCCTAACCTCATCCCCATTACCTGCCATTGTTGGCCAAGGAGAGAGGTTTGCTGGTGGGAGACAAATGTTAGTTAATTATTAATGGTGAAAATGATACGACCACAGTGTACCATGTTTACAATAGCTGGGGTGGTAAAGATTAGCCACAAATACCCCAGTCTACAACTGCCATGGTGTTCAGCAAGTAATGTCTGACTCTATATCCTGGGGGCTGCAGTTACCGTATAGTGTCAGCCACCGCAACCCCAGTCTATAACTACAATTCCCATAAAGTTAGCCATCAAGCCCAATCTACAGTTACCAGCTGGCTCAACGTCATGGGAGTTGGAGTGAAGAAATGTGAAGTAAAAAAGGCTTGGAACTAAAATAGGACAACTTGGTAGTTTTCCAGCAGTTGTGGTAACATTTGGCACTGGAAGTGCTGTTATTACATTTGCCATGACGTTCAGCCAACTAAATGTATGGCTGAGAATGAAATGTGCATTCACGGCAGCTGCACTGCCAATCCAAAATGATATAAAAACTAACCTTAGGCATTCCAGTTGAGTGGTACTCACTTTCCCATGATACTTAGCATACCAGACTGACTGGGAGTCATGGAAGCGGGAGTATAACTAACCCTAGCTGTTTGAAATAAAGCCACCTTGTGCCTGCAGCCTGCAAACTGTGTCTCTCCTCAGGCAGGGACTCTGTGCCTGTGAAGGAGCAGCTACCAGAGTGAAGGGGAGGAGAGCAGACAAAATCACTCTGACAGCAGGGGGTGTACAGAATTTAAAGGCTTTTTTTGCTGACTAGCAGGTGTATTTTCTGCCTCTATGTCTAGTTAAAGTACTCCAAACAGCCTACTGTTTCCCAGGTCTGTCATTGCAAGGTAAGTGGGCAGGACAGAACGAAAAAAAATATGCCCGGATAATCAAATAATAATTGTGATAAGATGTGTAATTATATCCTAGTGTACCAACACCACTATATTTAAACCCTTCCTGAAGACCTCTTGTGCACAATAAAGTGAATATGCACAATTATATGACTTTTATATGACATTTGGGTTTTGAAATGTAGGATGAGTCAAACAAGTACATTTTTCTAGATACTGGCTTATCGGATTTCCTGTTGCTGCACCGCTTTGCGGTATCGTGGTGGTCTAAATACCCGTATTTAACTGGTGAGTTAGGTGCCACAGATACGCATGTAGTCACTAGAACTCAAGTGGAACCTTTCACTTAAACCTTCTGGCCAAATCTCAGACCTGAACCGTGATACAGATCAGGGTTGTTGCCGGTTCAACCAACATTTCATCCGACATTTATCTTCTCTGGAGTCAACTTGTGACATCTGTGAACCTCTTAGCTCCCTTGTTATATCACATGTTGCTGCGTTACTTATTATTTTTGGATTGGGGAAAAATATATATATAAATAATCAATAACCAGAGTGTTTCCTTCTTACGTGATCAAAGTGCAGAGAGTGCATTCAAAATATCCACTTAATAGATTTTGATTTTAATGTTTGTCTTCTTTCCTCTTTTTCTTGCATTTGGCTTAAAAAAGGAAAGAGCAGATGGATGGAGCTCCTAGGTATGTTTCTATAGTAACTATCTTACAATATGCTTTTTTTCCCCCCAGTATGTTTGTTTTTCATTTAAGCCTCCGTAAGTGAAATGCTGTTTTTCTGTTTCTTGCTTTGTATAGGAGCAAATTGTTTACTTTGCGTTCTTGACCTATCTCAATGTTGCTCTGATTCCTTTGCCGGTCATTATCTTTCAAATAAACACAATAGCTTGAAATGTTTCTTCCGAAACCTGTTACGATATAGCGGTATTCTGTGATAAAGCCACAAAGAAGGTTCTTGCAAAAATATTACCTGCTTTTGAAGATGCCACCAAAAATTATATTTTATTGCTCCTAAAATCTTGACCCGTAAATAGAATGAATTTTATTATATTGTATAAAAAATGGATATCCACATATTAGCCCAAGTGAAAATTGGTTCTAGTTGATACCTTTTATTATGCAAAACAAAGATGATGAGTATAAAGTTACATGAGGTTTTGGGACCTCAGCGTACCTTCAAATATCAGAAGGGACCTCTGATGTCCCAAAGCTTCTATAGCAGGGGTGTCCAACCTGCGGCCCTCCAGCTGCTGCAGGACTACGTCTCCCATACTCCTCAGCCAGCCCCTTAGCTGAAAGCATTGTGGGAGATGTAGTCCTGCAGCAGCTGGAGGGCCGCAGTTTGGACACCCCTGTTCGATAGCTTTTACAGCAAAAGGCTTCAAGTAAAGCCTCCATCATGCAGTAATAGCGGCTGGACACTAGGTGTTGTTGTGGGATCACGGCTCAATTATTGTCATACGGTAGTTCTCAGTGTTGTCTGTGATATTAAAGCCCAGCAATACTGGTTCAAAAGTAAAATACATAATTACTTTAGTGTTATCTCTAAATTGAGCCCTAACAAACATGACAGTGGCAAGACATTCTGAAGACAGGGTCAATTGTAGCTGGACAGATCTATGTTTCATTGATAGTATTTGTGGTAATCAGTTGGATTAGTGATTGAAATGTAATTAAGAGAAAATTCTGAAGTTTTAGCAAATGTCATTTTCTGGTCATTGATCTTTTTTGTGCTTTTCTAAGACAATTTCCGCAGAAGCATGTTGAATTTACAATGCTGTTCGATAGCCTTGCATTGGAAGATTGCTTTTTTAATTGCAGCAAATACAATATTTACAAGTCTGTGATTTGGTTATCTATTGATAATCTTTTCTGAGTCATTTAGGGTGTAGTGGGTTTGTAAGTAGCGGCTACTCAAATGTAAATTCATGCTGTCTAAGATTGAGGTTTGATTAATGAAATAGTTATCTTTGATATTGTTTTACATTTCACATATAATTCTGAGACTTTTGCTTCCATTCACAAAGAAGTTGAGTTGTCAGTTGAGTTAAGTTCAGACTGGTACTCTTACATGCTAACACTTGCAAAACACCTGCATGTTCGCCAGCCTGTGAGTTGTTTTCCAGGCTTGTGACTTAGAATTTTGTGAGTTACAGGCGAGGGCATGAAAGCGAGTTCAATGTGAGGTTGCATGGCCTCCTCTGTATCTTGCAAAATAACCCACCACTAATTTACAGAAATAAAAAAAACAAAACAAATAGTTATGCCCGTGCATGGTGGGGTGGGTGTGAGTGAGAGATTAAGTAAACCTGGGGTGATATGTCCTTTTATACCCATCATCCTTTGCTAATGGGGATGGGGGTTAAAATATATCTATAAAGAAAGGGAGGCACAGACCCTCAGCCGTGCTTCTCCCTTATTGTTATTCTTTTCCTAGGGTTAAAATTTAAGTAATGCCCCTTGGGGAGCAACTTTGACCATCCAACCCCCTGAATATTAGAATGAGGGGAGTTAATTTACCGCTAGGTCCCCCTGGTCACTCAAAGGGTGCCACCTGTAAGGAAAACAAGGCTCACTTACCTTCTTATGATTTTTATTAGCCCATCCAGCAATGATTTTCGGCATAATCTTTCACTCTGTATGCAACACTGAGGCTATAAGTGTGCTAAGATTGCCATAGCAGCGAGTACTCTAGAAAGTACTATGAAAGTATTGTTAAACTACCAGCACCTCCCATGACCTTACAACCTCCAACATATTTATAATCAATAGAGCAAGTCACCCAACACTTAATGCCCCAAAGGAAAGTCATTGGGTTGTGATGTCATTCTTTGGTGTTCTAAGTGTATATGCATGCGCACCAGTGAGTACTGGTTACCAGTATCAAAATTGATGCTTGGGACTCTTCTGCCCCTGAGGGTTCAGCGCCAGGGAAAATACTTGAAACACAGTCCTCGTCCTCGTCTGGTACCTTACGCCATCCGCAAACGTGTAGTAAATACAATCTGGGTGCTAAATGGTTTAAGATCATCTGTAACGATCTGACATTTGCAAGAGATACTTGAAAGAAGAGCTTTAGCTTTCATTCACAGAAAAACTGTGTCTCGTAATCTTAGATAAATTCTAAGCATTTTCTGTAATTTTCGGGTTTTGAAGCATACCGTCTATAAAATATATGTAACGTTCTAGACGTGAATTCATCAATTATTTTTTGCCTGCTAAAAATTATTTCCCGAGATTGAAAACGCTGCCAGTGGGTAAAATATTGGCGTCTCTAATTTTTTTTTTTCGGCTTTGATGTTACGAGTACAGATAGAGATATCTGTCAAAAACCGAAAAGAGGCATTTACAGTAAAATCTGTTGTTAAATCCATGAAAAATTTATGTAGAAAAAAAAATTAACATTCTGGCTAGAAGAGAAAAAATCTACATAAACAACAATTGGCATTTTGTGTGCTGTGGACTACAACTCCTATCATACGCAGTATTTAAAAGTATTTGTACCTTTTTTGGTGCCTGCAATTGTTTAGAATTAATGGCGGAAGCTGCTGACAGACAATGTTTTTAACAGCCTGTAATAAAGACATTATAACGCACGTAATGCCATGTTTGGGGAAAGATAGGGCCCAGATTACTTTATATGGGCATTAAATAAAAGCATTGTTAAGAAGGGATTAGACAGGAAGTAGGAAGGACAAGGTCGAAAGCCGTCGGGCATAATAATGGGTGGGTCAGAGCCAACTTTAAACCACGCCCATTCACATACCACAGCCCTGGTAATGGACCATTCTCATACCCCCAACATATCATTTGGGTGTGGCTGTAGGCAAGACAATGCAGGAGTGGGCAGGTCCAGGGGGTGGAGCTGGTAAAGGGCCACCCAACCACCTTACCCAAAGAGACCCCTGGCGGCGGTGAGTTGGCCGCATTGGCGCTGCAATGGAGTTCCCTGCAGTTCCTGCAGAAGAAGTTGTGATTTTAAACAAGGCCATGCCAACCTAGCAAAGGGTTGAAGCTGTAAGACATTAGTGTCTCTTCCATTAGACCACAGTATACATGCGAGTTAGAGTGTCTAAGCCTACGCTGAGTGACAGCCCAAATTGGGTGACCTGGTACCTTTTGTTTTTAGTCTAACCCTGGTTGGAATCAAGTTCATAACATTAAATGTTACACAATGCATATCATACACATCTCATATAATTGAACCAATATCCATGTCTTTTCCATTATGCATGTATGCTCACAGATCGCCATCCTAATACTTTCTCCTTCGCTTTTCAGTAATGTCATATTTAGTAGGGAGTCATTGGGATCAAGCATCAAAAGAAAATTTAGGTATAAAAGCACTGAGATCCCCTCACCCATTCTTGCATGCCACCCCTGCCTGCACTGTATGAAGACATAATACGTGCCCAAAAAAACATACGGCCCGTACGGACAGCATGCCGATCAAGCTCAGGGTTATGTATGATGTGCATCGAGATATATGTGTCAGCTGTGTTCAAATCCCCGTGATGTGGCTGAAGAAAATATCATTTCATTTTGTCATTCCAATCCCATTAATAAACATTTTAACATTTCCATTAAACTGTGCATTATATGTGTCTTTCTATTTCTATCTATCTCTCTCAATTTCCCTCTATCCATCCATCTATCTATCTATCTATCTATCTATCTATCTATCTATCTATCTATCCATCTATCCATCTATCTACCTATCTACCTATCTATCTATCCATGTGATTCTTCCTTTTCTATGACGTATTAAAGACAACACATTGGGTGCTTTAAATTACTTAAGAGGTTAAACTTTAACTTGACATTAATAAATGTGTTTTCTGTAAAGTCAGTAAATATTAAAATGTAAGTATCCTCTAGATTGTAAGCTCCTTTGAGCAGGGCCTTCCTCACCTGTTTTTTTTTTTCTGTAAGCCAAATTGTTATGTTATATACTGCTTGTTATGTCCGGTCTACCCATTGTACAACGCTACGGAATTTGGATGGCGCTATATAAAACTATAAATAATAATAATCTAAGACGTGTGAATAATCACCCTAACTGTGGCTCAATTATTTTAGGAAATATGGATAAAGGTTCGGTGAGGGGGTCAGGGCTTTATCAAGACTATGAATGCCTAGCTGGGCTTGTCAAGAGTTGAGGACTGCAAGCCAGAGCTTATCTCAGACTTTTCCTTGCAATGACTTTCCTTATAGTGCAGGCAAGTGTGGGCTGGCAAGTCTGACTTATCTTGTGAGGAGCTCGCTCAGCCAAGCCTTGGGTCCGACCCTGGCTCAAGTCATGCCACCACACTTGCAGGCGTGTTCACCTCTTGTAAAACCCCATAAACATTTTGAGGTCCTAGAAAAGAGGAACATCGGAGTAGAAGAAGAAGGGCAAAGGGTTTTACCCCCCGATGAGTGACACTTGGAGAAAATGCTAATTTTATGGTTGAGTCCAACTTTAAAGCTTTGTTCTTTAAACTGCTATTGATACACATTGTACATCATAAATATTTACTATATTTGACAAAAACGATAAAAATACCCAGAAACTTTAGTCCCATACTGCTTCCCTTTCTCTTCCGTTGAGGCAACACCACACCATTTATAAGTGAAGCTCTAGCGTTGATGACACTGGTGGAACCCAACTCCTGGAGAAAGCAGTCCCGGACTAACTTTTCAATGATTCCTTTAAATGTCGCAGCTCTGCCTGGACACTTAGCATGGTCCATCCTAGCGAGATAAATCATAAAAAAAATTTCAGTCATATCTCGCAACTCAAATGCACGGATGGTCCAAGTTACGGTCAGCAGGAACCGTCTGTTTGTGGCTGCTCCCTACTTATCTCTGCTAATAACTGTATTTACAGTCACCGCTAACCGCAATTATATATTTTTAACATAAGAAATACTGGAGCACAAAAGGCATGGGGCGAATATCGATCTTCCGAACGTTCATTTTAATAAGGAAAAGAGTCTTTAGTCGAAGATGATGCCTTCTATTCGGGCAACATAGAAAAATATGAAGTCACCTAAGCTTTCAAGACCTCAGAGGACTTTAATTCATTCCATCTAAAATCTCAAAAGCTTATATAGCTTTATCTCTTTGTTGCCCCAATGAAAAGTATTGAAGACTCCATCTTCCTAATGTGCAATTTGCGTTTTTTTGGAACATTCATATACTATTTGCATGGGTTTGTGAAACTGTTTTTTTTTTTATTTATTGCATGGTCTTTTTTTTAATTGCTTGATTATTAAATGTGATAATTGCATGTTCTCCCATGTGTTTTTGTTTTTTTGTCAGAACTTGCCTGTAGCAGTAGACAGTGTTGCATTCTTGGCCTGTGAAAACCATTGTACAGCGCTACGGAATATGATGGCGCTGTACAAATCAATAAATAACAATACATATTTAACATTACATCTTTTTTTCTGAATTTTTTTTTTAATACTGCAAGTTTTTCCACCAATATATAAATTAAATATTAATTATTTAAAAAATCATAAAATAAAATTATATATTTCCGGAAGGAAATTCTGCAAGAAGGTTTATGGTATGCGGTATAATGCATACACCATACGACGGTCTACCACGGGGTATATAATGGTGAAACAAGTGGGCTTACTAGTTAATGACAGTATACACAGTACTATGCAGAGGTGAATGATGGCTCCACAAGAAGACTTTCCTTCTTCAAAAGTGTATAAACAAAATCCAATTGTGAGGTTTTGGTTATTTTAATATATTCAATTAAGTAATTAACATTTTTGGTGAACAATAGTTTTTTTCCTTTTTCATATAAAATGTATGTATTTTATATGTGTCTGAAAAATTTAATGGACAATATTATTACCTTTACATTTTTGGAAATAATCAAATTGTTTGAGTTTGCTTTGTTGTTTTTTTTTTTACTTTACTGAGATGTGGTAGATATGTGGAACAGCCTCCCAGTAGAAAGGTAAAGGGTTATACCTTCTTCTGGAAATATTCTCAATATATTCCATAAATATTTCAATAAAGACCAAGGCCTCAATCAGGTTAGAGTTTCAGCCGAGTGGGTCTTAAATACTTTTCTATGGTTACTGATAATAAAAAATATATATTATTTGACATTCATAAATAATGCTTGAAAATGGCCTGTATTAAGATATTTATTTGGCAGTTATCATTGTGCTTCTCATCCAATTAGGGCTGAGATGGTCCTGCATAATAAACAGTTAATATGGTGAGATAATTCACGAGTACCATTTTGCCCATTTAATTTATTTTTTTTTTGGGCAAATGAACAAAATACAATTTTATTTTACTTAAACATCTGAATAAATTATACAAAAATGTATTTTAGAGAAAAACAAAAAATATAAAGTAAAAAATCTTAAGCAATAGATCACTTTAAAGCTTAAGTTATTATTATTTTTTATCTGTGTGTTAACAGGAAACGATTTAAAGGCTACTTAATATACTTTTTAACCCCTTCTGTTACCAGCATTTTGTTGTATCTTCGAGCATTGTAACATTAATTACTCGATTTAATAGCCATAAATGTTAAATAAATAGTAAATTCTGAAAATTAAAGAAAAAAATTTAAAAAAAAAACTTCAGTGTTGCCTTACACAAAATTTTGGAAACCATACATTAAAACTCGAAAAATACATGATTTAACGGAAATGGGATTTTAATTTATTGTTTAGCCAGAAGTGGAGTCTTTTGGATCGTGTCCGGCTGTCGAACCCCAGAGGAACTAGTCCAAAGTCAAAGACGTTTTCCCCGTTGAACATCGAAGGGGTTGAAGAAAGCCCGTCCAAAGAGGCCAAAAATATCGGATTGACCAACAAAGAACGTTTCCGTACGGCATTAAGAATGAAAGCCTACGCTTTCTGGCAGAGTTCAGAAGGTATAACATTGTTTAAAATGGATTTCTCTATGTAGTTCAGTCAAATAAAGGATTATGTGAAAAAAGTTCAGTAAACGATTTACATTAAGGGTGCTGTTCCAACTACTCTGCTAATTTTAACCTTGCTGTCCCCAAATACATCATTAGAAACACTATTCCCGGTTTCGTTGAATGCCCAAGACTTTCCGAGAAATAATTTTATAATCAAGACACTTTTTTTTGCTGGGACCACTTGAGCGCTTCTCATAATTACTAATAATCATGTCGTTACTGATAACTATAATTAACTAATAACTATAATTATTTGTAGTCAGCCGCTAGTTTAAGTTGATATTTTGTCTTTATATCATAAGTATCATAAGTATCATTTAATCTCCCAATTAATCTCGCAAGGAATACGGACAGCATTTTGTTTTTAATGCTATATTTTTTTTAAATATGTCTTACCTTCAGAGTAGTAGGAATAGTACCTTTATTTATCTTTGAATATAACATCTAATAAAAATGTAACTTATTACATATATATAATATATATGTGTATATGTATAATTAATAATGTATATATATATATCTATTAATGTATAGCTAAAGAAAAATATATAAATTCAGCAACATTTGATGTTTTTTATTACTGTGTTGAACTTTTGTTTTCCTAAAAGAGGATAAAAATTGGTTTCATTTAATTAAAAGTTTTGTATGTTTTTCTCGTAATGCCTCGGATAATGATCTGGTTCCTTTATATAGATGCCGGAACAGCTGGAGATCCCATGAATGAAGCCGGGTACACCAATGAATTCCTAGTAGAAGATTTAATTCCAACTATAAAATCGGCTATCCACGCTTCTAGGTATTTTAAACGAACAATATTCCAAAATCAAGCTTATGAATGTGAAAGCGTGTAAAAATAGTGATGTTTTAAGAAGTGAAAAGACTAGTTTTAAAACATTGAAGCAAGTTATTTTAAACTTATTTTAATAACCACCATTATGGGTAAATACAGCATTACTGACGGCAAAAACAACGATTAAAATATAATATTATCGGAAGCAGAGCCCAAGGGTTCTTTTGAAATGTTTTTTTCTTTTTTTTAACTATTTTCTAATGTTCTTTTGAATGCAGAATTCTGCAGTTTCTATTACGTAAGAAGAAGTTTAAGGAGACGTTGAGGCCTTATGATGTGAAGGATGTCATAGAACAATATTCAGCTGGCCATTTAGATATGCTGTCAAGAATCAAATACCTCCAGACAAGGTAAGTGGTTATAAAGCAGGCATATTTTGGCAGATTTAAGTTTTGTTTTTTTTTAAAAAAAAGTACAGTAATTCACTAACAGTATCTTTAAACATGACCTTTAACCATAATAGTTATAACGATAATACTCAAAAATGCAAATACATAAAATTTAAAACAAATGTTTCTTCAACTAGGGCAATGTTTTTATTTCTACTGCACAATAGCCACTAGTTTTTAATCATAAATGCAGCCTTTTTTTTAAAATGTCCTATCGAAAATATGCTTGTGTGATGTATTAATAAATATTTTTTTTTTTTTAAACTCCAGAATAGATATGGTTTTGGCTCCCTGTCCCCTTTCGACTCCCAAACATAAAAAGTCACAGAAAGGATTGGGAGCCATTACTGGAGGATATGGATTTCCATCACAGCAAAGTCCAAGGTACTCAACCTCAAGTGTCATGACTATCATGACTCATTCTTTCTTTAACATCCAGGTGGTTTCTCCATACGCGGTTTTGGAAATATTTAAGAATAAAGACCAGATAAGGGTGTCTCACACTCCAGTTAAGAGCTGTCTCTCGCTCCAGTTAAGAGCTGTCTCGTGTTAGGAAGGTTCATGGCATCTCGTGTGTAGTGGTCTGCATGCAGAAGGACAGGAGAAGCATCGCTACTACAGACTACACTCTCTCAATGTCTGTCTGTTATTGCCGGTAGCAAAAGAAACAACTGTCCGTACTTGAAACCCAGGCGAAGAATCATAAGTGGATAGGAGTGTTCTGGAGAAGGAATGTTCTATACAAATACTATTTCTTCTCTGTTGATTATTATACCTATTTTTGGCAATTGGCCAAAGCTGCCAACAGTCCTGGCATCCAAGCTTATGTTTTGGCTCTCGGCTTTCCTTGCCAACGCGGCTTCTGACTTTTGCCCAGCTCTCGTTATACGATGATGGGAGGCAGCAGAGGGTTATTATTTTGTTTATGATTCTATGAACAAAGAGTGGGATGGGATGAGTTAAAAAGATATTTTGTATGCATCAGTCTTACCATAACTCATTTTCAAATTATTTCCCCTTAGGCATGAACCATATGGATCCAAAACATCAGATATTGAAGACCAAAGCATGATGGGGAAATTTGTGAAAGTAGAACGACAGGTACGAGGAAATAAAGAATCCATTGTATGAAAAACATGTATCGTCAATGTATACATAATATATGAATTATATTCAAACATTGTTCTCTTATTAAAAAAATCCAGTTTATTTGTTGTTTTTCCCCATTTGGATGTGAAAAGAGTTTGGTTTTAACCAAACAAATTAGATGAAAATATGCAAGTTTATATTAATTGGTGAAAACCTTCACCCATCACTCATTGAGAGCTAATTGTATCTGTACAAGTGATATAGAAAGAATACTGTATATTTATTATTAAAGAAAATCCCCAAATTTCCTTACTTTTATATTTTAAGTATAACCAGGTATTTCTCAAAATTAAAAAATAGGAAAAGAAAAAAATACAATATATAACTTAAAGTGAAATTGGCACAGTAAAATGGCACACAGCGCACCCGCGATATGTGGGTAACGCACATTTCTCATTTAGGTTGTATTTTCACGACAGGTTCAGGACATGGAAAAGAAGTTGGATTTTCTTGTCGATATGCACATGCAACAATTAGACCAGCTCCAAGTCCAGGTCACGGAATACTATCCCCTAAAAGAAGCGGCAGTCGAAGAGGAAGGCGGAGAAAGCGGATTTTCCGACCCCGGGAGATTAATTTATAATTATACGGAATCTTGCTCCCACGCAAGTCCTTATATGTTGAACCAAGTTTCATTTAGTAAAATAAATCAGTACGGTTTCTATGAAAATTACCCAATGGATTTTACTGCCCAAATGCCTTTTAATGGTCAAAACTGTACAAGGATGGCAATGCCTTCCATGTCGACTTACACCGAAAGACCAACAGTTTTGCCTATTCATACGTTAGTTGACTCTCGAGCAAACTACCAACATCAAGGAGCCGTGTCAAGTCCCTTTTCAGAAAAGATTTCCCCGGTGCAGAGGAGAAGTTTCACAAGAGACAGCGACACGCCGTTATCGCTTCTCTCCGTAAACCACGATGAGCTCCAGCGATCCCCAAGTGGGTTCAGTATTTCCCAAGAAAAGGAAGATTTCAGTTTTGGCCCGAACGGCTCCAACTGGATGAAAGAGAAACGTTTCTTGGCGGAAGGGGAGACTGATACTGACACAGACCCTTTCACGCCAAGTGGTCCCATGACTTTGTCTTCAACCGGAGATGGTATTTCAGATTCAATATGGACACCTTCGAAACCAGTTTCAAATTGATTGTCGGGTTAACTTTTCTCGGATTACCTTTTCTAACACTGTATTTGTCACTATACGCTTTCCAAAGTTGAATAGGTTATACCAATGGCTATATATGATGCATGTTTAAAAGTGATAGTCACTGCATCATCTCATGATTTTTTATAATTACTTTTAGGTTTATAGCGCTGAAATGGAGCAGTTTTTAGTTATGAGCATGATTTGCATGCATTTAAAAAATGTAACTGTTACAAATATATTTTTTTGTAATAATATGGCACATATCAACTTACAAGTGGAACTATGCAGAAAGATACTTGGTTATATTATTTTTTTTTGTTGCAGTGTTCTATAGTTTCTAATAATGTTTGTTTCATATAATTTACCATCAGTAGGAAACTATATAAAATTTTAATTTATATACCAAAAAATCCATTTGGATTTGGTCATTAGGAATCTAAACTTTCCAGAAATAATTTTCAGGTCTCTTTCTAACAGTCTCTACTGTGCTTTTTTTTATGACTGAGCGGCATTCTGGAAACAGTTTGATATTCCGTAGCTGCTAGCAGGGCCGGCCCAACACATACTGCCGCCTGGGGCGAAGTGTAAAATGCCGCCCCCCCATTATCTACCCTTCCTTTCCCTCCCTCCCTATTATCTACCCTTCCTTTCCCTCCCTCCCTATTATCTACCCTATCACCCCCCTTTGTACTTACCTTTCAGCAGTCCTGCGGTGAGTCTTCCTGCTCGGTCTCGGTGCCGGCTTGTAATGCTGAGCGCCGGAAATGACGTCACCGAGACGGAGCTAGAGGGCTCGCAGAGGAGAGAGAGAGGGGCATCGAGCGGGTACTGACAACTTGGTAAGATAAAACCACTCTGTGCCCCTCTCCTCCGCTTTAAAAAAAAAAAAAGGGCTTGGGGCGGCAAAGTGGGGCAGTTGCCCCACTCAGCTCCATGGTAGGGCCGGCCCTGGCTCCTGGTATACAGTAATAGATCAAATTAGTACCATTATTGGTCTCATATTTCAAACCAACAAACCAATATAAGTCAAATAGTTATACCCAGTGGTGTATTTTGGTTGAGGCTACGCTATACAAGACACAAAGCAGTGTCCCAGCCACTTTCTTCACTTACCTCTGTGCCCCTGTCCTCTGTCTGCTAAGTGCCGGGATATGATGTCATATCTTGGCACTCCACCTCTTAAGAACATACGGTTCACATACTTTGGAACTTTCTAAATGAGCTGACTCTGAGATTATAACTTTAAACCATTTAATAGCACATAGTTAAAATTCTTTGTAGTGACTCTTCAAATATGTTATCCAAAATGGCTCTCGTACCGGCCCTCAAAAATGCACTTATTTAAGTCAGTAGGGATGTCAGCCATGAGATACTGGCAGCAAAAGCACTGAATGGGAGGTTCAAGTATCATCAGATCAATGTAGAGTATAAATGAGTCAGCTCCATACTGTATGACCCTCAAAATCTGCCCCTTCACCCTGAGACTGGAGCACAAACCCTGAGACTCAGGGGCAAGAGTTCCCGGGTATGTACAAACAGTTAGACACAGATCTCCACAGTGCAACAGGACTGGTTACAAGGACTATCTCTGATGTCCCGAACCTCTCCATGGAGAATGTAGCACAACGATGAAGCCCGATGGCCAACTGTACCAACCTCCATAGGCCTGGGGCTAACCAGCCAAAGCCAGAATCCACCACTTATTACAACCTGTGAATTAAAATTAACATTACTGTTATATAAAAAGTTCCAACCATTCACATACATTGAATGTGCAGCTTGTAGTACTTTTCAGATAACTACAAATTCACCGAAAAAAAGTAATTGTTTACAATTTCTAAAACTCAGCAAACTTCTTGGCGGTATAAGAGATGCTTACATCATAGAGTACTGTAAATGAACAAACATTTCTGCAAAATAATTTTCAATGATTTTGTGAGGCACAAAAGTTCATATAAAACCATCAACAATCGGTAAAGTTCCTAACATTTAATACATACGGTGGGAATTGCCATGGGTGATTTCCAACAGGGGCCCTGTGTTAGCAGTCTATTCTAAATGTGAATTTACGATAATCTTTAGCCCATACCTGATTTGTACCAGAAGCCAAGCTGACGAGCTGTGGCTATTTTAGATCACTGCCATATAATTACAGGATTATAATGAATTGTTCTACCAGAGGATCTGATGATTGCTAGAATATCTATATGTTCTATATGTCTTAAAACATCTCTGATTTATTCACATTCAGGCAAACAAAGTCTGTTTGTAGAACAAACCCTTTTTTTCTGAGGTTAAATTCACATCTAAAATACAACTTATTCTTGTCTCCCGATTATTTACTATTAACCAAGCAAATATTTCTCCCTGAAGTTCCCTCAGATTTGAGTAGGCCTCAAATGAGCCGTCAGTGCTTTCCCATTACACCTCAGTAGTATGTATGGATGAGGCGATGCAGGCCTGACGTAATCTCGACCAGATCCCTGTCTTGGTTGGCATTAGGGTGGGAGCTCTAGACAAACCAGATCTAGACACGTGTCTCCTCAGTGACATTGTCCGCAAGCGCTTGCTGTTAATGAAAGTTCAACAAGGTGGGCAAAACTTTGGGTTGGCTTAAGCCTGGCGTAACCCACGTTTTCTTTGGGTTGTCCACCCTTGGTCCACGTTATCAAAGAAGCACGCAGATATTTCATCGTTGCATTGGCCAACCAGAAGTAGCATTTCCATTGGATTAGTCCAAGCCAAGTTAATAAATAAGCCTCACGAGGGGGTATTTTTCGGCTGCAGGATTTATCTTCCAACTACCTCTTTATTCACTAACCACCTTAAGACTGCAGGAAGGTACTGAACAAAATTCTAGAAAGAGCATCATTACAAATTTAGATTACATTTTTCAACCTGTTTGGCTTAATCAGTTTTCATTGATTTATACATTTAATATGTCTTAATTTATATAAATATACCGGTATGTTTTATACGTTTATCTTATATATAATAGAACAAAATATTTAATAAAAGTACACTTCGAATTTTATAAAATCTTGTATTCTAGTTAATATCCCTATGCCTCCCTTTTGGTTTTATGTAAATATAACCACCACATCAAATACGATTATGGAACAGATTTAAGATTTATTTATTTTGGAGCAGCAAAATAAGAAATATTCCGTAAGGCCATATATGTAAGTCGTCTTGTTTGTTTTATATTTTTTTCCAGAATTTTAGTTTTTTTTATGTTAAAAAAACATATGGCGTGTCATATGCATTATTCATATTCATGGATGTTTGTGTTTTAATGATTTACCCTTGTGAATGGTTCTCTGTTTCTAAAATACCAGATTTATGGATTAGTATAAATACTTGCATTTGGACAGTAATCCATCAAAGTTTGTACATTTACTAAAGTAAATGTTATCTTTTGTGGATAGAAGAATAGTCAGATGTTGCTTTTTACTTTTAGTAATTTGGTTATATATATATATATATATATATATATAATATATATATATATATTAGACAAAAAAGCTGATTACACTGGAAATAATAATACCCTTGGAATACATTTCAACATCCTTCACCATCTGGGGGTGGGGAAACATGGAGTCACATTCCATTGTTCTGTTTTGCGAGACAGAAAAGCATTCCTGGCAATGTTTTTAAGCAAGAAGGGTTAAGAATGCCTGACATAATATATAGTATATTCCAATAAAATAAATATTCCAAAAATATAAATCTCATAGAGGAGGTGTGATTTTTTCTTCTAGGCACTTAAATTGCTATGTAAGTAAATTATACCTACAGTGTCTCAATAAGGGTTAAAACGGATCGGTTGCAATTTTCACTCCCCCCCCCCTGTATTTTGTAAGGATATAAAAATAGATAAATGTACCCGACTTTGGATAAAAATAGATCCCCCTCTTTTGTATTTCTTTTACTACACCCCTGATAAAAATCACAGTTTAAAGTAGACCCGTCATTACCATATATGGAAAACAAAAATGATAAATGATCCATACAATGTATTGGTCAAATTTCTAGCATATAATATATATATATATATAGGAATTGGTTAACATTTACCATTTACAACCATGCAGGATTATGAGGAGGCCATTTTAAGAACTCAGGCCGATATATTTACGGCATTTGAAGCGCTTATGATTTATGTGTTTGCCAGCAATTTAGGTATCAAAATGCGTAGACCAAACCACCTGATCTTTAAAGGGCTTCGCTGTCATTCTTTAGTGACAGGTGAACTGATACATACGTGTATTTTTCCTTGTATGATTGATGCTCAATTTGAAGTTGGATTTCAACAATGTCTTGTTCTCCATCTTCATGTGTTCTTGACTACATCCTGTTCCCGTAGAACAGACAGTGAGCAATCTAGAATCAATAACTAAACTATTCTCGCTTTTCAGCCTTATAACCCAAGTATCATTTTTCGTTGACAACCGACCAGTTTTGTCTTTTTTTTTTTTCATTTTACGTTTGATTAGTCCTCACATTCTAACTTGACTTTCCATCCAGGCATTTTTCAAGGTCATAAACCAAAGGACTCCAAATTATCGCTTCATTGTTGCCCGAGATGTGCAATATCCGTAGCTCTGAAATAGGCAGTGGGAACATTTCGGATTATCTCAGGGCATTTTGAATGGATAGGTCAGAAGTTCATAGACTCTTTTTTTTTGGTCAGAGCTCTAAATCGCCAGATGGTTATTGTATACGTTTTTCAAATCTCTTCAAACCTACATTTTTTTTTAGAAATCATATTGAGTTACGTCAAATATTTCAATACAAGAAGAAGCAACATCAGTTGAATGTTTGTATACATTAGTCCACCATTGCTCTCTTGGTAGAACTAAAGAAAGATGGTTAATTGCTACGTAATACTCGTTATCCTAATCACCCGTGGAGCGTCGGTGGAGTTTGTATACTTTGAAGGAGATTGTAGTATTTATTTGAAACATGCGCCAATAGATTCCGAGCATCTGGCCCTAGCTGAATGTCTCTATTAGCCTGAAAAATATCAGAGGTCAAAGCAAGTTGAGAATCGGACCGCCAACTCTGTTCCTTTGCGGGGATACTTAAGGGTGGAATGGCATGAATATCTTTCATTACCTCTATGCTAGTGTACTCATCAGCCTGCACAAATACAAGTGGGGCATCCTTAAACAAGCCATGGATAAAACCAGTGCAACGTTAAGTGATGGCCCAGAAGGTGACCAAATACATCACTCATCATTTATCGCAAAATTAGTATGTTCATGGCCAGACCCCCAACACAAGAGAATCCATTTCACATTGGTCAGAATGTCAGAATGTGATTTTTTTTTTATTGTAACCCGATTTCTTTACACATAGGGCATAAAATGAAAACTAGTATTTGTGCCTTGTTTGCAACCTATTTCTTTGTTATTAAAGATGTTTTACAGATTTTGGTTGATATGGGAACACAAATTTTATATGAGTGGCCTTTTAGTGCCATTTACGATATATTATTTATTGTACTTTTTAAACTGCACGTGGAATTTATATTCACTTGCTTTCCGACGTCCACATGAAAAAAATTACTAAATTTAATATGTTTATTTCAATATATTATGCAATGGGTACTTTGGATCTGATTTTTTTTTATGTTCCGTCAATAAATCCACACTACTGATTATTAAGTTATGACTTATCTTTGTCCATGCTTCATATTAGCATATAAAGTCAAACACTGTGTAATTAGGTCTCGGTTGTATAATATTTTACAGTGTGATGGTTCCTTTAATTAGCGCTGTTCAATGACACAACACAAAAGCGTGCTACACACACGATGATGTTGTGTTGTATGGGTTGATTTCAAGTCAACTGGTTTAGGACCATCAATACCGTGAGCGATACCCCACATCTTATGATCCGACTCAAGTCAACTCAGATGCCATTCAACAGAGTTGTTATGGGAAACATAGCAAGTAATCTAATTACAGAAATACAAGTTAAGTCAAGCTAGAAAAGGGTTTCAACACAACAAAACAATTTGACTTGAAGAACTACAGGGGAGTTGACCAAGAACTTCATTAAACGCGCTAGGGCTGCCCAACTTTATGACCAACTCAACGGTCAGACTTGATTGCAATCAACTTGACATAATGTCTCATAGGTCAGCTTTCGAGTTTGTGCGGCCCAGTTGCTTATAGGCCATGGACCGCTCCGTGGCCCAGTGGCTGGGGACCCCTGCCTTAGGGGATTACATAGTGAACTATGGAGGAGGCAGGATCACCCTGGAGCCGGAGGGAAGAGCTTTACCTGACAGCCCCTATAAAGACCCAGCACACCCTTCATTAGGTGCTTCGTTTTCAAGCTGACTAGCTGGCTTTGTTCTGCTCAGTCCCAATTCCTATGTTACCTACCTATTCTACTAACTTGTTTATTGAACTCTGTGTATCTCTCCACACCTGACTCGGCTCGTCTCCCGCACTTCCGCTTTTGCCTTTGGCCCTGGATTTTGGAGTCTATTTGCATACCCTGTTCTACGCTCCGAACTCGTCACGACATTAGAAAAGGAGCTCCCTGCCTCATAGAGCATATAGTCAAAGTGATCTCGAATAAGCAGATATAGATACAATTTTCCTGGAAGGAAAGTCACAGTTATAACGTTTACAAAAATAATTAAAAATAGCTTTTAAATTGTTGGGGTATTTCTTTAAAAAAGTTACAAAAAACACTTTAAGAAGTTTCATGTTTTTGCTATGTTTTTTTATTTTATTTTTTGACTGTGAATTTCCTTTTTCTCATTAAATGTTCCCACAAAAGCTCTCTCTATATATTTTTTTTACAGATATATAAATATATATATATATATATATTATATATATATACTGTCAATTATCCATAGCTAATATAAATGTTAAAAAATACCAAAAATGTATGTGTTAAAACCACCCTATATTCCTATATTATTTTGATTTATTTTACATTTTACATATTTATTTTGCCCAGTAGAGAATTCTAATGCTTTATTCATAAATAAGCACCAAAAATAAGATCCCTCATCTCTGTTATTAAACTGTTTAAAGGTAGGATCATTAAAATGATAATTTCCAAATAATACCATTTTAATTTAATTTGAGCCCGTCTTATACAAATATTTACTAAGAGGTTGGTAGATAGGGGGTTAATAAAGTGAGGGCTAGGGAAATAGCTATGCTGAATCTAAGACGAGACCAAGGACTGATCAAGGTTTGAATACTTAAAGCAGTTGGAATGGGCAGACTAGATAGTTCTCATCAAATTCTACATATGTATAGCTATATATATATTATTGTTTTGTTATATTGTTTTAATTCGGAACTGTTGCGCATTTACAGGCAATTAAATAAGATGTTTCTATAGCAGGACACAATATTCTGCACAATGAAAATGTAAAGTCTTTGTTCTCCGAGGCTCAGATTACTGGAGTCTATCTCACCTCAATTGATTGATTTACTATTTATTCCTAAGGGCTCTTGGAAAAGTGATCGCCTCGTGGTTTAATCTTCTCTTTCTTGTCACTTGAGTGGTTTTATATTATTTCCATCTGCTTTGGTTTTTAATATCATGCACCTGTTGCCATCAGCACACGGGCTCTTAACAGGAGCTGCCGCACTCCACATACAGGTGCGGTAACCTGCTCGTCCCTGGGTCAGCTATCTAAACCACCAGCGCCAGTGATCGCGTGCGCTTTCAGCTTCCAGATAAAAGCCACGATTTCCAATCTACTTTGTGACATTTTCACAAACAGAACGTTGTCCACAAAAAAAACCCATCACAATTCTTCATAATATCCAAGTTACGTGCAATTATGGGAAATTAAATGTGGCTGAAGTGTAGATGAATAGACAGGTGAAAGGAAGAGAATGAAGAAAGGAAAAGAATGAAAGGAAGGAAGGATGAGAAGGCAGGACTGGGTGTAATGGATAGACATAGAATGTAATGCATTGACATAGACCTGTGTTCATGTTCTGCAAGTCACTTCTACACATCTGTCTACATATCTATCTATTTATCTATTGTTCATTATGTACAGTAATTGTTCATCATGTACAGTAACATGGAGGATTCAGTCACTCTCAGTATGTGTGCTATGGTATTATCTATTTTTCTTCTCTCTTACTGGTAAACAGTGCTCTGCACAATAGCTCAGAAGGGATGATGGCAAACTGTTCTGGAACATCGAATTGAGATTCTGTATATATTTGGTCTCCAATTACCCCAGGCCATTCCTCCACTCCTACATACCCATTCCTCCCTCTCGATCTCTATGATTCTTCTTCATCAGGACACAAAGACCAGTTCCAGTGGACACTGGTCAGCCGCCCCTTATGCCTGTATTAGAAGAAAAAGAATATCTGAAGGGGAGACCTCTGGGGTCCTGAAAATATATGTAACTGCATCATTTTCTTTCTTGACCTAATAAAAGATATCACGTTTGACGTGGACACATTTCATTAAGGACGCCATCTTGGTAGAACAACTTTTTTAATGTTATTTCATATATAAAATTGATTCTCTGTATTAATATCCCCCTGTGCCACATACATTTAGTACACCATGTGAAAGCCAGGATCTAATAAGCAATAGAGAAAGAATTTTTATTAACGTTAAGTTGTTTAATTAAAGGGAAACTCTATATTCTAATCTGAATTGCAACATATTGTTTCCTAATCAGGTATTTTGGGTCTTTTTTATTTAAGTTGAATTAATGGTATAATTTGACCACTGAACTTAAATGTTTATATAATTGATAGCGCAGGGGTAATTTTCTTTCTTTTACCCCCTCTTTGCTGGGTATAAACATCAGTACAAATAAGGTGGTTGAGTCTCAAGAGGTATAGGGGCTCATATGGAGTTCAGCTATTGACGCGTGCCTTTGACTACTGAAATTAATGTTTGTGTAATGGATCGTGGGTCTATGTGTTATTATAGGTACTCTTATCATTTCTTAACTTCACTAAATGTATATTTATGTACTTAAAAAGCACCTTAATACACATTATTTGGTGAGGAATGACACCAAAATGTCCATTTGTGTATGGCCTTTTCAAAAAGTATGAAAATGTGGCACAATAGCTACAGAAAATCTTTATTGAGATAAAGAAAATGCTTTTGTTTGATTTCAGTGCAACATTTGGATAACGGTAACATTAAGCAAAACAGCTCATTTTGGGGAAATTCCCCCAAGGCCTGTGAAATTAAATGTTCACGTATTAAGTGTATGAGAAGCGGACAAAATGGAAACAAAATATGACCCATTACTTCGAGATGTACGTTCTCGGGAGATCACATTTTCTGTTCTATAATTTGTGCTGAGTGACACGATAATGAGAGCTCTGAAATCTTTCCCAAATAATTACAACCGCCTGGGGTAGACCGTTCGAATGCCAAACTCACAATATAGATGTATATCAGTTTATGAAAGCCTTTAGTTTTTTTTTTTGCTTTTATAAAATATTACATTACAAATGGCTGCCTGATGACGTCGGTGCAGCCAACAGCAGGATATGCGCGGCCGCATGCTATGTTTTTAAACTTACGTAGTACGCGGCCAGATACTTGTAGCCGCCGGCCGCACGTTGCCGCTGCTGAGTTTGAGGCGCCACGTAATGAGGGCATTCGTGCTTCCCTGTGCACCGCAAACCAACAGGCTGGTTGGGAAGATCCTAAACCTCCCTGTAATCAGCCCAGTTATGGTACCGAGATCCGTGCCGAGTCCGCAGAGCCTACTTAGTAACCTTGTCCACCAGAGAGGACAACAGCCATGAAGGCACGTGCTTTGGGTGACTGGGATGCCAACTACGCCACTATGTGTACCATATATAAAAGGCATCTTAATACGATTGTTTTACCTTATTATTTTTTACGTTGCTGACAGCCTTTGTAAGGATTGAGACAAGGACATGGAATGCATCAATAACTGGACGGGGAATACATCAGATTTTGTTACATTTAGATACTGTATCTTCAGAAGAATTATACTGCTTGACAAAAAAAAGTCATAAACGTTACCGTTTTAATTAACGAGATTAGATTAGAGATTTAGATTTGTGGTTTAGATTAGCGACACTAACATTTCTGATGGGTACATTCCCTTTTCTTAAAAAAAAAAAAAGAAAAATGGGGAAATATGAAAAATAATAGATATATCCGGCCGGGTAAATCGACAACAAATTATGAAATAAAATCGAGTGTCACAGAAGCCGTTAAACTGGTTTATAGCTGTCCTGGTTTCGGTCGCTGCTCTTATTATCTAAGCCAGACAGCTTTTGTGCGTTTCTACAATAAAACTGTGGGAATGTAGTGTGTCTGACCGAACAAACACTGCATTTTTCCTTAGTGTTGCTTATAACCGATACAGTAAATCCTCCTTTCATTGTATTCTTCTCTGGACTTCAAAGTCCTATGATATTTCAATTGCACTTTTGCTTAACCCTTTAATTCACATAAGGTAGACCGAGGCTTGACCAATTTGCTTTTGCTCTGGGAACCCATCTTTTTTTTAACAATAATCATTGTAATTATATATTTTTTTTTAATATATCAACCCAATGAATAAATGTTTGTTAAATAAATTAACAATTAAATAAATAGACAGATAATTACAATAAATAATTGATAAATAAATTTGTTTAATAAATACTTAACAATTCCCAGTCACCATGGCAACCTGGCAAACAACCAATAGTGTCCTTTGCATTTTGGCATTCGCAGTCCCCGCGGAGCAGGCGGCAGGAATTATTTCATGTTATTACAAACCTAAGTTCTATGAAAATTTTTGCACAATTGCCAACCATTTGTCATATCTTAATGCACAAAACCCATCCTTATCTATAGACACACCCAGTTATCATTTTCAGAGTATAGAACCCCCTTGTGAGCTTTGCCACGATGTTCAACGTCTCAAAAAAGCTGGTCCTAAGGTCACTAGTGACATTCATTACACACGACACACATATACCTATATATAATATGTATACATATATATATTATATCATGTTGAAAGCATTTTGCAGGAAATCACGCCTTAAAGTTATCAGTGAAGAGGGCAAAAGAAATTTAAGTGAAAATATCAGCTCTTTGAGACCCAAGAAGGTATAGCAATCATCTGAGAATATCTGCCAAAAAAGAACATTTCTGAAATGTCCACATTAACTTTTTTTGTTTATCAAACTGTCAGCGTTCTTCTAAGAGACATGTAATTGGGAGAGGTTTAGATCGATACTAGCCACAAACAGCTATTATTGATAGTATAATCTATGACTCTGGGTATCAAAAATAGCTTGAAGCTTGGAACAAAAATCATTTTTAACCTTCTTGGACTGAAGACTAATAAAAAAAACCCCCCACAAACAATTTAAGTCTTTGTATCAATCAAAGACATTCACAAAGTTTTAAGAACCAAAAACTCTGGAAAGTTTAGATGGAGAAGACATAGCAGAACATTGGACAGCAAGCTGGTCTTCTGATGAAGGTGGTGACACTTATCCTGAGCTACGTGGACCATGCACTGCTTGGATTGTCCCAGGCGTATAAGTCAACGTATGTTACCTATGGGTCAATGTAAATCTCACTGCCTTTTGTAACTTCCTTCCTATCTTGAAATAGTTTTAGAATGTATGAGTCCCCTGGAACGCCGCTCAACAGGCAATTGACCTCTTCTTTTCCTACCCTGTTGTCCAGTGGGTTTGAAGGCAATGAAAAGGTCAAAGGCAGGTTAAGATAAAATAAATAACCTTATGATATGGATCCCACATGTTTTTTTTTTACAATTTTCTCCAATGCCATGCCATGCCTTACACCTTGGGGGGGATCAGAATATAATAACCCGATGTGAGACGTTGAATTGTGTTCTAATTTACATTTGCAAGTAATAAATCTGCAAGTAGTTTTTTTTTAATTTGCATAAAAGTAACTCGCCTACAGTCAAGTAAATGTGAGTGGAGTGTTAATGTACATATGAGTAGAAATTGGCAGAATATGTGAGTCTGACTTTTTTTACTCCAAATCATGCTGGTACGGCTGCTGTGAAATCACATTCTTTGCCAACTCATATGGACTTGTTTAGTGAATAGCCCTAAAGGACACCTCTATGACTGTTGCATATAGCCCGATGGGTCTCATCCTGTCACAGTGAGTGTTTCAGTCATATAAAGTATTTTAGGTGATATTTTGCATTATAGTATCAACTCTTCCTTGGAGTGCTGGTCTTTATACTACTGGTTGGAGGGTCTCTCAGCTTTGTCCAAGCAGCTACTTAGGGGGCTTAATATGGCAGCACCACCCTGACCCGGACCTTTCCCTTCCAAACTCCCATTTTGCTCTCTTTCATAGTCTTAGCTACAACCATATAAACAGTGAAAAGGTTTTCTGAGTCTTACAGTCTCCATTGGTGATCTCAAATTTGTCATTTAATCCACTCATGTCACTGGGTACATTCCACACAATGGACCACATTTGTTAGTAGTAATGCTGGATCATAGTCCATAATATGGGAAACTGTTCCAAACTTTGTTCTAGAATTGCTCATTATAAATTAGCAGCATTTCCTTATATATATAAACACTATTTTTGAGCATAACACAAAACAGAAGTGCATTAGACATGGGGAAAAATGCAGATCAATTAAATATTCTAATAATCTATAAATAATTAAATAAACATGTAAAAACATTAAAATAAATGGAAGATACTTTACATATAGATAATATTAGTACCAAAGCAAGACACCCAAGACATATTATATATTAATAATAATAATATAATAATAATAATAATAAATATTATAAATAATTAACATATAATATATATCTTACATATATATATATATATATATATATATATATATTATTTAATAGCTAGGAATACAATTATTAATTTTTTTCTTTGTATTTTATAAATTGTGTATTTTCTATTATAGAATTTCATATAATCAACTCCAACAGAACATACTAAACACCAAACATTTATATTGATATGTTTTTTTTTTTATTTTTATTTTTAAAAATGAGTCCGTCCCTTTAAACCTAGGATTTTCTAGTTAAATTGCCTCTTGCCAGAGAATGTTCACTTCAGTACAGCAGCTAAGTCATCCCACTTAGGGGATTAAATTCACAACATATCTTGGACACTTTGCATGAATGTTATCTAGTTACACTTAGCCTTGTTCTCTGGGGGGGACCATAATACAATTTTCACAGGATTTAAATCAAGGTTATCAACCTATCTCAGTCATATCCTATTATCTTCAATTTAAGATTTATTAGGGTAGACTGAGTCTGTCTGGTTACTCTCCGTCCTATGAATAAAGTCACCTTCATAACACAGTGCTAACAATTGAGGTAAGTCAATATTTATTTATCCATTCTAAGAACTGCTATTGAATCTTACACATTCCTTTTCCATAGGTTCCGAATATTATTATTATCATCATACCAATGGATTTTTTTTTAATTTACTTATTGTTCACTATTAATACCAATAAGAAAGACAATAAATAAATAACTTAGAATAGATACCTATGGCAAATACCTGTTCTTTTATTTATTTTTTTATCACATTCTTTAAGATTGATTTTTTTATCGAACGTTTTGAAAATGCTTCAATAATAATTTTTAATAATATTATTTATGTTTTCACGGAGGTCATATAATGAATGTCAAAGCCCAATAATTATGATAAAATGCCATAGACGGTGCATGTATTGCCATATTGTTTTTTTTTTTTGTTGAAAAATACCACTTATGAGTGAACAGACCACTTTCTAAAAAGATTTAAAAAGGGTGAAAAACTAGGTTAAAGCGTCTGCGAAACAACATCTCTCAGAGTCTGGATGAGGTTCAAGAGAGATTGGCAGAGATTCCCCTTGGGTTAATGAGGCTTTTCAAGATGTTAATCATTTTATTGTTTTTGTTCAAAAGCTGATTATATACCTTTACCCTGAACGGGTTCTCTGACAGCTATAAGGGATCATTCTATTAAAGAAAATGTATTTGTGTACGATTTTCAATTTCAGCACAAAATAAGAATGGACATGTGATATATATTATAATCCAATTGTGTTAAAGAGATTCCAATATTTGGATTTATCTCCCATATATTATTGCACTACTACTGCATCAGTAATCCCGCTATTAGCCCCTAAATTACAAATAATCTTAATTACAAATAATAACATTTTTACCCATCAGTATAAGGTCATTTTGAGAAGATGTCCACCAACAACAGGAAGTTGTTCGACTTGACAATATAGACCTTCTGAATGGAAGGGTGTAGGAGGACTTTAATATAGGTATATGTTTTTTGGCTTGTTTAGGTATCCTCAATTTTTGTGATCAAGTAGTAGAGAGCTTTCCTTATTCCCGCCATTCAAAATAATGTCAGGATTCTAATAAAGCAAACTTAATTTAAATTTAGCAATATTATCCCAACAGACGTTGGCACAGGTTTGGTTAGAACCCTCCATCCCAACTTTGATGCAGATTAAAACCAAGGTAGCAGTTCATTGGCAAACTTTCTTCTCTAGTATTCTTTGTGGCTCTTTGCAAAAACTTTGTACTTATGTTTGATCAGTCCTCTTGTTAATACTCAAATAATGACTTAGAGTTTTATCCCCTGGAATACAACATCTCTTTGCATGGAACTATTCCCTAGAGCTTCAAGTGTCCTTGGAGCCACTTTGTCATATAGAAATCTACAGTGTGTTCCCTTTACAGTGTTTCTATTATCATGGGTTCTTCTATTATTTTACTTTTACTTCTGTGTTATTGTTTTTTTTTTCTTTTAGATAATTTTATTGGATCTAATCAATATGTTAAGATTTTCCAATACTTGTCAAATTTTGGTTGCAAAATAGAAATAGGCATTTTAGTGGCAATTTGGCCATCATAAGCAAAGTGATGTTTCCAAGCATTTATTGAGGACAGTGGTAAATAGAACGTCAACGTTCTCATGCAAACAATCATAATGTTTTATATTATCACAGTGAACTCGCCTTCAACGGATGACTCAAAATGCCATGGTTCCCACTGAATGTTTCTGTGACATTAATATGGTTTCTTCTCTTCTGGAACACTGGTAAGTGCAATGTACTGGTTTTCTTCAGTCAAAGGACCCAAATCAATGTATAGGCGGACAGTGGTGCTTCTTCCCGGAAGTGCTGCGCTGTCACGTATTGAACAAACAAAAAAATAACAATAAGAAAATAAAAATGCCATAAGCAAAATAAAATTACATTAGAGGTCATCCTAGAATCATTAGACAGCTAAAGTACTTTAGAAGTAATCCTAATATCATACCATGAAGTTGTTAAATTAACAAGGAGATTATGACATAGGAATAATCTGATTTCCAACAAGGCTACACCGGTTTTATGACCTAGATCATTTTAAGCACAACCTGAGCTAGAATAGTGAGTGTTAGCCAAAACGTTTAATTTGATGGCAGATAAGAACCATTCAGCCCATCTTCTGCTACTACTTGAAGCAGATGACCAGTGCCGGATTGGCGATGATGAGGCAGCCCTGGCACCTTAAGGCCAATGGCCGTCTGATGACATAAGTACAGTTGATGGCTGGATATGCGGACCCCCGCGGTCACGCGTTTTTATGCTCACATAGCATGGGGCTGAGTATATCTAGCTAGAGCAGCAAATCAAGTCAGTGTGGGGCACTCTTGGCCAGCAATTCACGGGCATTGGCAAGGTGTACCAGGTGGCCAGTCTGGCCCTGTCTTTGACCCTCTACTTTTAGATTATGCCTTTTTTTTAACATTTCTCCCCCAATGATGTAAAATTTCCTCCTGTACTTTATGTATTTCTTTTACATCCCTTCTCTCTCTTATTTCTCTAAGCCGTATATATAGACCCTTAGTCTTTCCTGATCATTTTTATTCTGCAAACCTTTTACCTTTTTAGTAGCCCCGCTCTGAAGTCTCTCCAATACATCAATATCCTTCTGGAGAAGGGGTAATCCTGAGAACTTAATATAAAAAGCGGAAGAACCTCAAAAATTCTGAGGGGGGGGTGAATATTACCCCTCACTACACCTCATTAGTTCTTTCATTCAACTTCATACACTTCAACTCATACGTTGCCCAGACTAATACGGTCAGCCATCTCAAACATTCCATATTTCTTTACTATTTTAATATAAAAACGCAAAAAAATCAATGCCATAATTTCAGCTTTTCTTTGCTTTTCACAAAATGCATTCAGGTATCAGCAATATAACAAATAAGGAATGTCATTTTTTGTGTATTCACATTTTCTAGCTCCATTTATCTGAAAGAGGAGTAAATCAAATGTTGGAAATGTCACCTGGAATGTTTTGCTAAAGTAACACTGTGACTAGATTGCCTTTGTAAAGACGGTTGTTTCTATTAATCAAATTACATAAAAGCCACATTCTCTTGAAATATTCCTTCTGCTTTTGGTGCCCTTAGGAAGCCTGAAATTATAGCTAGAAACCATCCTATTATAAAGCAGATTGTATTCATAAAAGGAAGTAGAATTTCAGAGGAAATATAAAATAAAAAGTTATCTTTTCTGTTCTTTTTCATCCTTAAGGGCACACATGCTTCGCTTATTCTGTCAATGCCACGGCTGTACCCTGCATGTCACATTGTTATTAGAGGCAGCGAAAGTTTAAAGAAAGTCAGAAAAACAGATTCCACCTCCCCCTGCCTGACGTGGTTTGATCCATGGACACTTCCTGTCTGCAGTGAGAGCAGGGAGTGCTGCCTGTGCCCTCATGTCTGTGGGATGCCCCTTTTATGTATTCAATTGCAGATTAGTGAGTGAAGGCAAAATACTGAATATTAATACCGTATTTGCTCGATTATAAGACAAGGTTTTTTTCAGAGCAAATGCTCTGAAAAATACCCCTCGTCTTATAATTGGCTGATGAGCTTTTATGGACTTATGTTACTTTTACTATTTGGTGTGGTTTTTATAGGTAAACAATCGGGTAAACAATGTGATGCATGGTTTACCTTAAGCTAGGTATTTATAAATAGCTTTTAATTTTTTTTTTACAGGAACTACAACTGAGAGCTCGCACAGAGAGAAGAGGGTGGCCGTGCTGGGTACAACAGGTGAACGTATTTGTACATACATATACACACCTATACCATCCACCGAACATGTCAGATATGGAAGTGGGTGGAGTCAGAAGTGGGCGAGGCCAGAGGTGTGGCCACCTGTTCACCTTTCCTGAAGATCTACATCAACCTCAGCCTCAGAGCGTCGAGAGGTGGCCACATGGGACCTGCAATGGTGGTCTGGGTCAATCAGGAAATGTAAAAAAGACCAAAGACTGATTTATGTTTGAGTCTAAATGGGCTGTATTACCAAGTAGGAAGTGATAAAATTAGGTTTTGGTTTTCTTTAGTGGTCTAATACTAGAGAAAAGTGGTCTAATAGCACTGTGTTAATCTCTACCACTTCCGCTGGGATGCGGTTCCACTTATCAATCACATCCCCCATCTCTCTTCTCTCCTCCAAGCTATACATATTCATTCACGTTTTCTTTATTCTTTATTTCCTAATACTTACGCCATCTTCTTTGTTAAATAAACTGCTATGTATAGTAATGCATTTTAAAAATCTAAGTTTTTTCCCCTTATTTAACTCAATATCACTTATATTATTCAGAAATACCTGCTGCTTCTGTTGATCTGTCTCAGTTCAATTTTACCGATTTGGTGAATGGAATGCTCAGTAAAGCTCTTAAAGGTAACAAGTCACTTGTGATGTGTTTCCCATATTTTATGATATACATTATTTTTACTGGTATTATTTACTTGTGTTTCCACGGTTTGTGGAGAGAATTATTAGCTGAACTTATTTTAGCATATGAACCTTAACTGTGAATTTTATTTTTTTAAACATATATAAAAAATCTGTTTTATAAATGTTTATATATTGTTAATATTAAAGTGTCAGTCTCGATAAGGAAAAGGCTTTCTATTTTATGGTACTTGTGAACAAAATAGGCTTAGAAGCCTTGACCCGATGGAGAGTAAAACATCATACATGAAACCTTCTCCCAAAAAGCAAGTACCCAAACCATTTACTTATTCACATTTGTATAAATAAAAATAGTTTTTTATGTATAATTGGATGTGCTGCTAAAGCTCTGCAGGTTTTTCTGCTTTTTTTTAGTTTAGTTTTTATTTTTGTGGTTGAGTTTTTAAGGTAATGTGTTTCATACATTTAGCTCAGTGTTTATTATTTCTTTAATTTTATTGTAATATTTATTTAATACCGGTATTTATGTTTGTTAAATGTCATTAAAGGTTTTAAAAATATTGTCTTATGGAACACTGTTAAAGAAAAATGCATACTTTAATGCAAGTGATACCTGAGTGGCCTCTAAAACTTTTGGGGTGCACCAATTTTCCTGCCCCCCCCCTCCCCTGCTATTTGGCTTGCACATCTTCTGCCACCACCAGTCAGTCAGCTCTGGCTAAGAAAGGATTTCTGGTGGGTCTAATGAGATCCCCTAATTGATTTCAATGGGAGATCTTTCCTGTCACTGATTGACTGCTTCAAACTTCGGACCACAGAACAGACATTTCACTGCAGCTGTGAAGCTGCAGCTTCTCCTGGACATAAGAAATGTATTTCTTGTTCTTTTGTAGGCAATTTAAAGTACCTTAAAATGCATTATTTGCTCAGGGGGCTGCCCGGGACCATGGAGCGTCCCTTTAAAATTCAGGAAAATTAATTACTGGAGATAACTAGCTATAGACAAATCAGTTATCCCCCCCCTCTTTGCATAAGGCTGGTCTACACTTAGGTACAGATGCCATGTATGAAATGCCCTTGCTGTGGTCTTCTACTTATTAAGCTGCCATTATTTGTTTTCTAGGTGCCAAAAAGTTCTTCTCGTTCCTAAGCGTGACATCATACAGCTCAATGGCATTCCATAAGGTTTCAATCTTTATATATAACAGTATGTTTCATTAATTAATACGCATCACACAGTACACTACGTACACTTAATACGGTGCAATAATGTTTTGATCTTCTTGTTCCTCCCCCAGTTTCCAACATAAAATATGTAGACTACCAAAAATTCCCAATGAGGTACTGTTACTGCTTAAACAACCGGACCAACGATTTGACAGGTGAGCTTTCAATAACAGTTTTGATGTAATAATTCAATATTGTTTTTTTAACGACAATACCTGTCATTAAAGGTTGAATATAATATATATAATATATATTCTTTAACTATTTCTAACTATTATCATGACAAATTCTCTCCAAGAGGTCATAACAATAAAATAAATATAAAATTAGAAGCTCACGTGTAAGAAAGCATTTCTTTAATAAATGGGATAGCCTTAAGCACAAGAGGTTAATACTGTAAGGAAATTTAAGGATGGGTATAAGGCCACCCTGAATATAAGTAAGGCGAAGACCAAGTATGAGATCTTACATCAGGAAGAAATGTAAGAGAGTGGATTTGCCAAATTACCGTTTATTGAGCATGAAATACAGTGCTGTGTACAGTAAAAAACATTATCATTGAGGAAACGTGGGATTAATTTCATTTTGTTCCATCTGACTTATGAAAGTCTAAGGAGGAAAGGCAATTGTAGGCAATAGGTGACCTTCCATTCTCAAACACTATACTAAACTGATTCTTTATGGCAATGCTAAGGAAGTCCCGCTGCTCTAATGAAGTCCTTTCCTCCTCAGACTTTCATAAGTCAGATGGTCCCTCTTTGTTATTAAGACTGAGTCATTCCATTGTTCTCCACAGGGTAGTATGATAAGGATCGTGTTTGTCTAGTAGGTTGAGCTAAGATAACAGAGCAAGATCACAAATTTGACTGTACATGATATTTTGGGTTACTTTACTTCATATGAAAACTAGAATTGTTTTAAAACAGAAGGCAACATCATATTAAAAAAATTGGTAATCGTAATAAACAAATTGGTGGAAAATTCTACATATCCTAGTACGATATGGCATAACATATTACTCAACTCTCCTTAATAATTTAGATACAGCGTCAATCTTATGGTGTCATTAGCAGGGACAAACCTTTGACATAACAGATTTGCTGAACGAATTTTACCCCATAATGTAGCCATAAAATATATTTTATCTCATATTTACCATTCATTTTAACATAGATAATCATAATATGTGCATCATTGCTACTTTTTTCCCGTAGATTACACCGTATTATTACTCGATATTGTTGGAAACACGACCAGTTCTCTGAAGGAACTATTTAAGTCAACTTCTATTGTTTCAGGTAGGTTTAATTAAGCACATAGATGAAAGACACTAAGGAGCACACTAGTTTATGAGCGAGATCATCTGGACATGTACCTTCCAGTTCCCCCCCCAGTCCCATGATGATGATGATGATGACCATTATTATTATTATTATTATTGTTGCATTACTTGTTGCATGTTTTGTTAATGGGAAGTTCATACAACTTTGTTTTGTCAGTCTCTGTACCTCCTGTCATTGGGCAACGAACAAGTTCAAAATTCTAAATGCCAGCCCTCTGCTCTGTAAAATACATGTGCATGGGCTCCGGGGTAACTCTGGGTTTCAGGGTCACTGCGGAGGAACCCCCCAGTCACGAGAGCGGCACTATGGCATGCTCCACTCCCCGCCACTATCCCTCCAAAAATAGCAGGTGTCCTGTGACATCAGCAGGACCACCCACAATGTCAGTGGGACCACCCACCGTCATCAGCGGGACCTCCTACTCGCATCCAGCAAGGGGGGGATCTGGATAGCCAGAGACTTCCCAGGTAGTAGGGGGAAGATCAGAGACCTTCCCTATAACCGGCCCATTGAGCAGCAGCAATTGTGGGGGCTGATCACCCAAAGAGGGAAACTACCCCCCCAGTTGAAAAGCAGAGGGACTGCTACCACCATAGGCCTGGGCCGACTAGAAACACATCACTGTACATTCGTAACCTAGTAAAAAAAAAAATAATGGAATTTTCAAGACCTAGTTAGAATTGTATGCTAAAAACTTACTTTTCAACATTTATATATTCTGTAATTAAAAGTTTGTGTCTACTTTCTGAAATAAAATAAAAGTTTTGCTTTTCTGCTATAAAGTAAATAAATTACAAGGAGTTTAATGGGGCAATCTAGCACACAATGAGTCTTCGATGAAATAGTTGCCGCTATACATGTCATATTGTTTATCCTGATTAACAAAGAATAATGATCCTTTTCTTTCAGTGAGCCAAAGTAATGAATCAGACTGCATTTATTTCTGTGTTATGACAGGCAGAACAGGTAACTTGAAATCTTATTAAACCAAACAAAAAAAAATAATTGAGGCTGTAGAAATTTTTTGGGATATTTATCAAAATTATTAATTTTTTTTTCATTAGGAAGAAATTTATCTGACTTATGGGATCTGACACAGAAACCGCCAATCATAAATTTCACCTTCCCCAAAAATGACTCTTCGTATCTGGGTAAGCGATGTTCATTTGGATTTATAATTAAAACACGGCAGGTGAAATTAAGGGAAGGAATAAAAAAAATGAATTGAAATCAATCATTGTAATTATAAATTACCAAAATAAATAAAGCAGTGCGTGGCTGTTCTCAGCACAAAATTGCTCATTCATTTCAATAAGTATATTTATTTTTTTCTCTTTTTTTTTTTTTTTAAAAACCACTTATGTTTGTCAATCATTTCAACAAGCATGCAAACCATAAAATTAATAATTAAAAGTATGTTGTCTAGAGCTAATTCATATTCTTCGTATCACATCATATTTTTCTTCCCTATTTTTGTTTGTAGCTTTGACATTTGTCTAGGAAAGGAAATATATTCTGTATATATATATATATATATATATATATATATATATATACATATATATTATACATATTATATATATAAATATTATATATATATATAATAACATATATATATACACTATTGACATTTTAAAAAAAAAAATTTTTTTGGAAAAAAGTTTTATTTCATGTTTTCTACTTTTTAAATGTGCAGATTAATTATTAATATTTTTTAATCAAGGGTGCTTTCCAGTAAGGTTATTGAATGGATGTGGACAGTGATTTATTTTTTTCATCTCTGCCTCCCATTGTAAAGTTTTTTGAAAATAGAAAGCGAGGTAAAAAATAAATAAAAACATTAGAGCATTACAACTGGTGCTTTTGCCATTGCTATATCAAAACTAAAATTCCTGCTTGAACACAGTTGACTTACCTTATAAAGACTTTCATTCCCTGTTGGTTTATGCATATAGACAGCCTTCAATGTACAACAAAATAATTAATAGAAAAAATAATTGTGAAGGCTTATCCAGGATCACATTTAAGATTACTTTATATATATATATATATATAATATATAATATATATTATATATATATATATAAGGCTTAAACAGGCATTAAAATAGAGTCCTTGATACATATCACTTGGTGCCCCCCTTTTTGCTGAACATTGGTGACGGTATTTGCATGCGACTACCCAGAATCCCTTGTGTTTGTGGCAGCACCACAAGATTTCTGGGGGGAAAAAACAAGGAACTATACCAAATGAAACAACAAAGTGCCACGTGCAAAGTGTAAAAATGAATAAATAAATCAATAAATACTCCCCAAGATAGCAGCTTCCAAATAGCACTCTTCCTCAAAGTGTTCAGCAAAGCAATAAAACAACCAAGGAGCGCATATACATAGGGAGAAAAAACAAAAACAACACTGATAGTGCAATATGTTTGTAAAAATAAAAATAAAAAAAGGTGTAAAATCCACTCACAAACTAGTTGAGTAAATCAGGCCCATCAGGATACGATAAGATCAGAATTTAATATCTTCAGAATACTAAAAAACAAAAGACCACAAATGGTGCAGAATCTCAGGCAAATCCAAGTGGAGGAAGGTCTGAATGCACTTACAGTTCTTGTTGGCACAACTCTATTACAGGTGTGCAAAAGCGCAATAACAAACAAGGCTTAAACAGGCATTAAAATAGAGTCCTTGATACATATCACTTGGTGCCCCCCTTTTTGCTGAACATTGGTGACGGTATTTGCATGCGACTACCCAGAATCCCTTGTGTTTCGGCAGCTACCACTGATTTCAGGAGAAGGAAATTGAATTTAGCGTATATCTGACTTCTGACTTGTTTTGGATGTAGATTACTGTTCAATAATGCTTCTACTACCCCCTTAATTTAAAGTGGAAGGGTTTTCCATCACCTTTACCCACCGTAACGTTTGTGATTGGTAATAAGTCATGAAGTCAGTAACATTGTAATGTTAAGCTCACATTCATGCTCTGTGCAAATAAATGGTACATTAACAACATCGAAAAAATGAGCAAACAACTATTAAATTAGTAAAACATTTTCACATATATTTATAATATTTTAAGTAATGTACTAATATTGCTTTTATTTTGCTCATTGTTAAGTAAATGTCTGCTATTCTGTTTTATGAACTAAACAATACACCACTTCTCTGCAATCTGACATTATATATTATATATATATAATATATATATATATATATAGCATTCTGTAATTTGTATATGTTATCTAGTATTTTCTATTTATTTTTCTTAACCAGACTTAGAATCAATACTCCCAAACTTGATAACTTCGGTTGAGGAAACAGAAATGATTATGGATCCTCCAAAAGAATTATGGACATTAAAGAGTAAGTAGAGTCACTTGTTGGAAGACCTCTTTTATTGTGAAATATTACCAAATCAAACATTTAAACGTGATTAAAACGTTAGATTTTGTTAGATTTGGTTGCCGGCGCTCTTCATTTTCTGGGGAAAAATTCTTCATATTCTACTCGGTTCGGTTCGAAGGCAATTTGTCCATATTTTTGTTTTAGTAAATCCCATATGTCCGTCTGGTTGCAATGGAAACATGAAATAAACGTGTAGAAGAAGTTGAATAGGGAATTTGAGACCAATGGATGAAAGAATGAGGGTGAAAATTAACTTAGAGTTATAGGGTTAAGGATAATAGTGGACTGGTTAAATGATCTTAATTTTTAATAGAGGTTATTAATTAAATAAAATCAATTTTTCAAAAATCAAAATCTTAGAGAGTCTTAGACACTGTGAGAAATAGCAGGCTGAGGCTCACCAAGTCCCACACAGAAGAATCTCGCTCTGTAAAATGCTCAGATGCAGAACAGCAGTGTCGCATAAAGCAGTCACAGTGAAATGAATGGATCCCCTGCCCGCTCTGCTCTTATATAGGCTCTCTTCATTACTAGTCTGCTTTTTTCCTTTGAGAGATGCAGCACAGCCATTGGATAAGCCTTAAGCATAATGTGACAGGAGTGAGCTGATTGGAACAACGAAGATCAGATCAGTCAATGTCCTCTTAGTGCAGTCAAGACGGCTAGATTCGCTTCCTCTTAGTGTACTTAAAATGTTGGCCACGGCGACAGAACAGTTCAACAAATGAACAGTTTTTCGTATTGCCTACAATCGTTTTTCATTTCTTTCATCCAATGTTGCATTTGTTGGTTTGGCCAAATGGATGAAATGGTAAAATTCAGCACAAAAATGCATTTGCGTGAACACGAATGTGCAGGTCTACTAATCATACTCGGGAAAAAACTATGGTGTGCTTTTAGACCTTGTACTCCTTAGAGCATGATGTCCATTCTCTTTACTTCCAAATCCTTTATTCAGAAAATGTGGACTTAACATAGTATCATGTATTATTATTATTTATTGTTTGATATAGCGCCATTATATTCCGAAGCGCTGTATGTATGGGTGAACTGGATAAGTAGTGTATAGGATAACAATTTGACTTACACAGAGCAACAGGTGAGGAGGGCCTGGCTCAGACGAGCTTACAATCTAGAGGGAGTTGGGGTGTATTACACAAGAGGTAAACGTGCCGTTGTTAGGGATGGACCAGCCACACTAGTATAAGTAATGCAGGAGAGGGAGTAGGAAAGGTGAGCTAAAGGAATATGGGAGGAAGAAGGTTAAGGTGTAAGGTTGTAGGGATCCTGAAAGAAGTGGATCTTTTGAGGTTTCTTGAATGATCGAAGGCGGAGGAAAGACGGATGGACTGGGGGAGGGCATTCCAGAGGATGGGGGCAGCTCTGGATAAATCTTGTAAATGTGAATGAGAGCTAAAAATCAGAGGAGAGGATAGGAGGAGATCATTGGATGAGTGGAGACACCCATAACGAGTGTATTTAGAGATGAGTGAGGAGAAACCAAAATTATTATAAGTATCCATCTCATCAGGTGGAGTCTGTGATAACGTCTAGCAGGTGTGCTTTTGACAGGTAACATTGAGAGGCTGCTCCCTCTTGTGGTAAGGCTACTAAGTGCATTTACACAGCCGGGGGGCAGTTCAGCATCCTTTAAGGACTCTGGGTGCCTACCCTGACATCGACTGTAAGTGAATTGCAATGATTAAGCAGCACATGGTTTTGTGGGTATTGCACAGTATCTGTGTTTGTTCTTTGCAACCGGCAATGCTATATAACTCTTGGATTTCGATTGGTGATAAAAAACGCCGACCAGACTGTTGCAAGGCATCACATGTACTTGAACCTGCAATCCCTAATACATATTTACAAGGATTGTTGTGTTACCCTGCTTTGGTAAAATAAATTAGGGATTTATTTCAGAACAGTAATGAGTTATAAGCAGCCTTTGTATTATATTATGCAAACCCCATAACTTAAACAGGTAAATTAAAATCCAGAAAGTGCTATCTAACAGCGGATAAATCCACTTAGTACAGGATGGCCACAAATATCTTTACCTACACCTTTAAAGTTACTCATCATACCACACGTTTGCCTTAAGCAAAGGGTTTTTTTGAACTCACTAATAATTCACTAATAAAAAAAAGGATAAAGATACATTTATGGAAATATTAGATGCAGAACAATAACACTGAACTCGAGTTGACAATGAACGTACAAGAAAAGATAAATTCTCATTAAAAATACATCTATTTAACTATCTTAATAAATTATTTTTTAAGAGATAAAAGGTGAAATTGAAAATAAATATATAGAAAGTCGAAGTTGTTCCTGCAAGGTTTTCTATCCCTCTTTTGTATTGTTTAACACCAGCACTGTTTTGATTTAGCTGCTACAATGAAACCTTTAGAAGATACGAGGAATGAACACAAAATGCCTGCTACAATAAAGTCTACATGGAGCTCTGCTCCTTCTTCAAGGAATCATGACATTTCTACTTCTTCAAGTCCACAAGACATGTCCACAAAAGGACTAGGGATTTTAGGATCTAGCTTAGCACCTGTCACTCGAGGACTCCCGTCTAAAGGGCAAAGTATTAGTTTCACCAAGTTATCTCCATGGTCATTCGGCGATGCTTCAAAAGGTAATGACTTCATTCCTACCAGAACACCCATGTTAATGGAAAGCATTGTACCCAAAGGACAACACCAGCCTTCGGAAAAAATATCTTTGTTTCCTCAAAATGCTTTTAAGGAACATAGTATTTCCTTTTCCAGCCATAAAACGCAAGAAGGTTCCCATCTAAAACTACCAGAGCCAACAACAATAGCTGCTTTAGAAATGTTGGAAAGACCTTACTCGGTAATTCCATTATGGATTAAAACTGATCACAAAACCGTTGGCAAACCTAATGGAATTTCTTCTTCTCAACAACCAACCAGAAGCCAACCAGCTATCTCACGGACACAAACAGACCGTTCATTCTCACGGATTTCTTCACCAAGTGAAGAGCATATTCCTCCTGGAGGTTCTGAGGCATTACAGGCATCAGTTTTCACAATGGCTAAAACAACTGCTCCATTAAACCAGATTTCTTCCACTAAATTGCCAGTAATGCAAGACAGTGTTGCCTTTGATAGACAAGACTTGCCTACAAAGAGGGATCCAATATCACAACAAACACGTGGGAAGATGGATGAAATACCCTCCTCAATAATACATACCTTTTTAAGTAAGTTGTAAAGTCTGTTGTTATAATAATGGGGGGCTGTATGATGGGAAAGTCAGAGTAGAAGAACTTTAACCAATAAGACTCATTAACACATTGGTCCACCACATTCATTTTCAGTGCATTGTACAGTAAAGTTTTATCATCTCCTGTTGCAAGAGGTGATTAAGAACCTTGGTTGAGCCAACATATTCTGCATGACACCAAATAGGAAGTAGGACTGTGATGAACTTGTGACCACAAAAACTTGACATTATAGGAAAGATGGGCAAGGATATGTTACATGATGGTTATTGAAGATGAGACTAGTTGGGTTAACCATGGGCCAGAAGGGACTCCTGAGTAGAGGGGAAATTGGAGGGGATTTTTACTGGTGGATCTATAGACTTTAAAAGAAATCATTTTTTAAATGATTTTGTAATTATATATACATTAAGAATTTCATAATTATGCTGGGACTTTTTATCACATTATATATTTTTTTATTTCGTGAACAGGTTCAACAGGGACTGTACCTCGAGTAAAGCCATTATCGATTGATGGCCACAAAATGGCGGTCTACACCTACATGCAGTCAAGTGAGTTAACGGGAAACTACTCAAAAAATCTACTCATTTAAAAATGTCTATCAGTAGTACTTTGTAATACTTTGATTATATAATGTTTTCTATATATGAATACTGATTTTTTTAAGTATTGTTATTATCTTTTATTTATATATAGCTCCAGCAATTTATGCAGTGCTTATTACAATACATATATTCAAAGGGTCTGACAAAACTAGAATGGACCGACTAAGACAACCCAATACCTTGGGTAGAGTCTACAATCATGAGTTTACAAATCCTTACTCCCAGATCTCATGAATATCCCATTATCTAGAATTTTTTTTAAAAGTGGTTAAAATACAGCAAATAATTTGTTGGACGGTATATATGTGGGTATCATGTTTGTGCTGGTTTACTAACTACCTGTAGTGGTGTTGTATCAAGTACTTAATAGGGTATGTCCTGCGTTACTCTATTGGGTACAAACGACTAATCCTTATCTTACTGGAGTGTATTCAAGAATAAAAACCCTGGCTATCAATTCCCTAGAATGACTGATGGCCTAATAGTGATTTATGGTTTTTATGTGCAAACAAAGACATAGTCCCCAATGATAAGTAATGGCACCATTTACCTACAACATGATACACCAGTTGCATCAACCCAGACTTGAGAACCCGTCATGTGACAGACAATAAATGCACCACAAACAGCATAAACCGATGAATTACTGTAAAAAAATTCAGCAGTTACAATTTAACCTTTACTAACACATGGACACGAAGTTCCTCAAGGAAGGATTTACCCCATAGCATTAAAGACAACTCTAACTGAGTGTAAATTCTTTGAAAGGGAACCCAGTGCTGCTCAAACCACATGTAAACAACTCAGACAGACGAAGTCCCATCCCGGTTCCAGTTACATGTGAAACACAGAAGTGGGATCCATTTGCGCCGTTAATGGAGATGCATTGTCGTCTAATAGCAGCCTAGGGTTTTTTGGGGGAAAGTATGCCCCTACAAGGCTTATGAGTCTATTTTTGGGTATGCTTGTACGTTATGTGTGTTCATGTCTATTTTACAAAGACACAATACTGGATTGACTATCTGTCCATCTTGTTTCTTACTTTTGGCCACCTAGGCTGCCTCCCACTCCGTCCGTATCGTTTAATCTTTCCTCTTGTCTCTTGTTACTCATCCATCTCACTTTATATCCCACCAGGGGCCATCCTAGCATACTGGTGCTGTAGTCAAACTATGTTTCTGACATCCTTTTCCTCAAAGCTCTTGCTAATATAGGAAAATATCTCATAGGTAACTGCCTAGTTCACATATATAGTAGGGCCGGCCCTGATTCCAGTTCCCCTAACCATCACTCTATTAATCGTCTGCCTGCTTTTTTTCCTGTAGCGCTATATGGTCTATATAACGCCATCATATTCTACAGCGATGCACAATGGGGAAACATGATAAAACCATACCTGCCAACTTTCCTAGCAGGAAGGAGGTACCACGGCTGTCAGTGGGTGGTCCTGGTGATGTCGGTGGGCGTTCCTGCTGATGTCACGGGACAGTAGGCGGGGAGTCAGGCGTTGCTCTCACAACCTGGTGTTTCCTCGTGGTGAGAGTTTCCAGGTATAACCAGCCATCTATTTCTGTCGTAGATCAGAGATCTCCCTTGTAACTACCCAGTTGCACAGTTTCGCACAAGGGGGCCTGATCGCCTAAAAGGCGCAATCTGCTTCTGGTTTTACAGCAGAGGGGCCACTGCTCTCCTAAGCCAGAATGTATTGCTGGACATAGCATGTAGTATATCACACAACAATAAGAACTTAAGGACACAAAAGGTTGGTAGGGTCTGTCCCGTGACACCAGGAGCAAAAGTTGTCACACAAGCAGTGTATGTATAAATAAAACGACATTTTACATCCGCTCAGCAGCGCTGATTATCTATACTTACGCCGGATGAATTTCTATAAGCTTTGAGAGTACTCCAAACCATTATTTCTTTTCTAAATAATGTGCCATTATTTTCTTTTGCGTCGCTACAATTTACACTTCTTTTTCCGAACACACCATCATTTTCATATCAGGCAAACAATTCCATCTCAGAAATGATATTTCTGATATTTTCATGCCGCGTGTTTGAATAATGTCTGAACAGTCTATTTATTATTTTTTTTTTTGCGACTTCACAAAATCTTTGACACACGGGAAAATCGGGCCTTTTCAAGTCATTTTCTCATTACTTTGACCTGCCCTGCGCCGGATATTGGCATAGACCTTTTGGGTGCTTCTTTTAAAGATGCCCGCAAATCATCTCGTTTTTCTGACAAATGTTGTTCTATGCATTTATATTTCGACCTTTTAAAAATATTCCTGGAGGAAAGGTATTCTAAATATTGCTTGCGCTGTTCCAAGTTTGCACTCAAAGCGAATGAATGATATTGCTATTGTCTGGAGCGATCTACTAAGTACCCATTTTTGTCTGGTCCATTCAACAAAGACAATATTTATTCTTTGTATTCAGAGCCCAAAATAGACAAAGCATTGTTTGTCTGGCTGAAAGTAGACATTCACCATACATTGTGACTTGATATTAACTTGTCAGAATTCAACATTTAAGTTACTTTTCAACAAGATGTAATTAAACCCAGTGAGAGCTGTATGACCTTCCATATCGTATAACATAGGATTATCAGAAACATGAAAGGTTTTATGTGGATAGAAGGAAACGGAGGGAAAAAAAGGAAAATTCATTCCTTCTTAGGTTTTTTTGGCTTGTAGGTAACCGCTGTTATTATGTTTATAATGTTTTCCATTTTTTTAGTTCCTGCTTTCTGCAGTTAGTAATTTTTTTATTTTAATAAATCTAGAAAATATAGACACTTAAATAAATATAAAATGCACAAAATATACCAAAAGAAGTTAAAGGAAGCAGGAATAATATAAGTCTAATCTAATCTAAGTGCAACAGGTGTATTTTACACTTGCATACCTTCCGAATATCCCTTTTTCCACAGGGATGTCTTATTGTCCCACAGAGCTGCCCCGCTGTCCCGCTTTGCGCCATTGGAGATCAAGTCCGAGCTAGTGAGATCCTCTGATCTCACCTGATGACCCAAGGAGCTGAGTACAGCAAGGAGGGTAAGATAGGCAGACCCTCCAACATGATGTCCTAGTTTGGACACCTGACATGGTGGGAGGGACACGTTGGAGGTATCTTCATAGAGGTATATTCACTAAACTAAAGAGTTGGTCCAAAAATAGCCCATAGCTAAAAAATACAGATCACTTTAATTTCAGGCTGCTTGAGGAGTCAGTTTTTGGGAAATCCCTGGGATATATCTGAAAGTCGTGGGCAAAGTATGGGTACCATGAGCTAGGGTTCCTAGAACTATTCAAGATCAAAACAAGGGGTTAGCTGCAATTTCACCGGATTCTATTCAGTAAAAGTCTTAAAACATCCAACTTTACCTGATGTTCTGAGGTTGAGGTGTGTTCTGCATGCGCACTGAGTCGTTTTTAAAGGCAACATTGTCTTAGTTATTATATTCATATTCAACAGGTGTATTAGTTGTATTTCTAGTTGACTAGGTGAAGTGCGTGATTATCACTTATTTAGCAGTTGAAGGGGCAGATTCTCAGGGTCACAGAGTCTGGAGCCCTTTCTATTCTACACCGCAGTGATCATATCGAAGACTCCCAGATCGTTCTTTTACAACCAGTATATTATGCTTAAATGCAGGGAGACTTTCGAAAAAATGGAGGGGAGACTTAGTCTCCCCATGAACCCCCCACCAGCATAGTCGTCCAGGACAAATAGCCTCCTACAACTGTAATAGTTGACGGGCAGCCTTCCTTGACCTTCCCTTGACGTAAGTTTTACATGAGACTTTTGCTAAAGATGAATCTCTTACATTTACCCTTAAATGTTGAGGCTCCATCTGGCCTGCTTGCTACCATGGTAACCAGTGTTGTTCTAAAAAAGTTAAAGTGACAGCATGTTTAGCTTGCAATATGCCTTAAGCTGAATTTCACACTTTTACTAAGGTGTTATTAAAATCCCGTAGAGAAAATGTTATTTGTGCTGTCTATTGTTACTCTTCTTCATTATTCAATGATAACATTAATCATAACTATATACCGAATTTTACATTTTTTTTTGTTCTCTATCGAGGCATATAGTCATTGCTTGCTGGGGTGGACTTGCCAAATCATTTTATGTGATTTTAAGCCCTGTTAATTTTAGACATATGGAAAAATTACATACATAGTTACATAGTTACATAGTACATAAGGTTGAAAAAAAGACTGAAGTCCATCAAATTCAACCCTTTTACCTAAACTTCCTACTCTCGATCCAAAAGATGGCAAAAAAACCCTAATTAAGCTACTTCGAATTCTGTCATCAGGGAAAAAATTCCTTCTTGGCAATCAGATTTCGCCTTGGATCAAGAAGCTCTAAAATATTAATTCTATTTACAGCCCTGTATGTCATGCCTTTCTAAAAAGAAATATCCAGATCCCTTTTGAAAACATCTAGTGTATTTGATAACACCACCTCCCTTGGCAGTGAATTCCATACCTTTATTGTCCTCACTGTAAAGAATCCCTTCCTTTGTCGTCTATGAAATCGCCGCTCTTCCAGTCTCAGAGGATGACCTTATTTTATTTGCAGCTTGTGATTTCAAATCACATTTCTGCTATTTCTGTAGGCTCTTAGGGTTGTAGAACCCTGTGATACCCTCATACCCAACAAATGTTCTGAGCTCTTGCAAATGAGGGACATCAGGGGTGGAGATAAGGATTTGGGTCAAAAAGAGGGGTTGGATTTCGCAATGAGGGACAGTTGCAATATTCAAACAATTTATTTGTATTTTCTATGCATAGTCTGGCTGGAGTTAAAAACGTTATATTAATCAATCTGAGAGAGCAAGATTCCTTTTCGGAATGCGGGTAGGCAATCCCGCTGACATCATTGGGAGTTTCTCTGAGGTCGGAAGGCAGTCTGCTGACGTCAATGGTGGGGGTGTCCCACGGAAAGCCGCCTGTTTTTTAGAAAGGGGGTGGGCGTGCCACAAAGCTGCTCTTGTGACCCAGAATTTCTATGTGGGGACCCAGAGAAGCAGCGCATCACCCGGAGTTCCCAGGTATGGGACACACATTCCTTCCTGATGGCCTGCTATCCACCTACACGGTTGTATCACTGGAGGTGAATAACCATCTTCATTAAAATGTACTAGGTATCAAGGGGTTAATCAGGTTTAATTTGGTTTGTCTAAACGTTGTATTTGCCTGAACAATATTAGAAAAGACAACATTCCAGATGGAACATGCAGAATGCCCCCTTCAGCTGTGGCCATATAGGCTCATGCGCTAGCCAACATTGCATTGCCCGGTTGGCATAATACTTGCTTTTAGCTCTTGAGTCAGTTTCAAGAAATACAGAATATTTGTATATTTGTATATAAGTTGTAAGATATATACTTGAACCATAGTTTCATTAATTACTCCTCATGTTGAAACTAAGTTAAAGAAACGTTATCATGTTTTTTTTCTTTTTATCTTTAAATGAATAATCCTGATAGGTGATAGATAGATTCGGCAAAGATTCTATCATGTTCGGAATACAGATTGGTTAAATATTTGGTATCAGAAATTGATTTTCACTCTGTTTTGACTTGCACGATAGCATAAATGTTCCATTGTAATAAATTGTCCCCACTAGTTGTGAGCTGTGTTTCTTTTAGGATGTCTGCAGGCAAAAGCAGCACCAACGAGCCCATCAATTACACTTGTCTTTCAAAAAGTTAATCCGTGTGTGATGGAACTTTGTAGATTTTTTCATCAATGCCTCTGTGTTAGTCAAGAACAATACTCAAGACACAAGATGCAGAGGTAAATACACCATTGCTTTACATTAGATAGATTTCTTAGATTTGCAAGGGGACATAAGTAGATTTGTACGTAATGTTTCATATAGTTATATGGTGGTAACCAATTGGTTAAATTAATATTGTTTTTTTAGTACAGAAAACCATTGATTTTGAAAAAGCTGATACAACTGTCCATGTGTTGTGTTAACATTTTCTAATGTGGCTACCTACCTACCAGTTATGTAATTATATTATGGTGTGGACATATGGGGCTCAGACCCGGACTGGCCATATACATGGATATATACATGGCCAGGTGTATCCATATATTCCAACTGTCTCTTTTTTGTAGGACAGCCCAGAGTTTCAGTCAATGTCCCTGATAGATGCCCCACTGTTCTGCTTTTGCAGGCAGTGGGAATTAAGGCCAGTGGGGGAGATACTCTAATCGCCCCTAGTGGCCCAAGGAGCTGAAGAATTGACGGAGACAGACCTCAATCGTAGCTCCCATGGGGCCACCGCAATCATAGATCCCACATGGCCACCTCAAGATGCTCTGCGGTTGAGCTCTGTGGCTTTTCTGGTAGAATGGGTGGTCCTGCCATAATTTCCCCCCTGCCAACTCCAGCCTCCTACCCCCCAACATGGGCATCTAAAATGTTAGGGGTATGGTGTATCCAGTAGGCAGCCCCATTCATGTGGCTTATTGTTTGTGGACCTCAAAGTGCCAGTGCTGACACTTAACTAAATTTCAGCATATTGTAAAATGATATTTACTTTGATACTTTGTCTTTGCTTAAATTCAGTTTTACAGTTTTATTATTATGGACAAAAACGCCAACACAATCTCTCTACATAGTATAATCTACAACATAAAATGTCAAGTTGACCTCTTCGATATTGCTAGAGGGTCTACTTTTTTTTGTGGAGTTACATTTTTAGTTATGATAAGCCATCAACTCTCTTTCCAACATAACAAGTCCCAAAAATGGCTGACGCCCTAAAACACATTCTAATAAAAAGCATTTCCTTTCACTATAAGACTAAGTTCCCTATTGTAGGTGTTTTGATTGTGTTAAAGTTAATGAGATGCAAAATACGATATGTAAAACACAATATATGTCTAACATGTGCCCCTGGCAGAGGGTCAGGATCTTACAATTTATATAAACGGAATTCTTGTTGCTGCATAACCTGATATTTACCTTTGTTAACTCCCAGAACCCCGGGAGCATAATTAACACACGTTAAGACATAATGGTACAGAAGGAGAAGAGAGGCCCTGGTCTTGCAGACTTACAATCTATTAGGGGTTTGATGGGTAGTGAGATGGAAGGAGAGAGAACGCTTGGGTGAAGCAGATTTAGAGAAGTCAGTGTTGTGGAGATCTTGAAGATGGGGAGGACAGATGTTTTTGTTCAGGATATTGGAAGGGGCGGTAACGTGCTTCTCTGAATGCGTGTTTTATTTAGTGAGCATACAACGTTATAGTATATAGCAGGGACACACCGGGAAACATGCCTGGTGGGCTGATGGGCATTGGCGCCCATACTTACCCGATCTGCTGCTCCACCAATGGATTAGGTGCTGCAGTGTGTGGCCAGTGGCTGGATATGCCCGGCCATGTGCTACGTGGGTATAAAAACCTCTCACATATGCATCTGACGGCTGCACCTATGTCATCAGGCGGCAGCTGGCCTTAAAGTGCCAAGGCTGCCTCCTGATCACCAGTCCGGCCCTGCTGCCTTTAGGCAGAAGACTATTCATATAGCAGACAACCCGACATGGCTGCTTGCTACCATGGCAACTACTGTAGGAAAAACTAAGAGCCGTATCATGGTGCCAGCTAATTTATCCCCATAATATTTTACGAATCTCTTCTTTTTTTGGTTCCACCTTTGTGTGCAACGGAACAGAGAGTTCTCTTTCATTTGACTTCAAAGGATTCACACAAATAAACTTTCAATGGCTTAAAATTCTTCACTGCTTTGTATTCATGTCCTTTTTTTTACCTCAGCTTTTCAATTTTGTTTTACCCAGTTGTGTGTTTACCTCAGGTCCCTGGTAAATACATCAGTGATTATAGATGGTATACAACAGTGTGATCTGCTTCACAGCAAACCATTGCTAACCATTTTATATAACTATATACCGTAATTTTGTAAAATGATTTTATTTTGTTTAAATGTATACTATGTACCAAATCTTTAGGCACTGTACATCTTACTATACCTGGTACCTGAGAAATGCAACTTACATCTGTGAAAAATTTAAAAGAAATTCACATACTCGCAGTGAGTATTTAAACAATGAGCATTTCCTATGCGGCAATATGTTTTTTTTTAAATAAAAATTGGCAAAATTAAAAAAAATAATAATTTAAAGGTATATATGGTATATATAGAAAAAGAATCAACTCCTCTTAGTGGGTTACTAGAATAAAAGGTCAGAGACATTTCATAGATATATAGGTATCTAAACATCTTATTCATTTTGATATTTAAATATTTTTTTTTACTAAAGTATGAATTCTCAGAGGGAGCAGCTTCTAGTCACAGTTTTCATTTTACATCATGAAGCACTGAGCCGGCCCTGCATAATTCACAATTCAGTCAATTCAGTCAGCGAGATGACGTTTAAATTCTTCCCAACCCCCAATTTAAGCGGGAGATTCCAGACTTCCGGACACACACTGTCCTGTGTCCTGAGTGAGGCTCATTGGCTGGTTGTGGAGACCAGGAAAGCTCTCCTGACCAGCATAGAAGCTGTGAAATGAAGCTTGTTTTTGTAGCACAGGCCTCAAACACTGGTCCCCCATGGCCTCCTCACAACTCACTGAAGCTGCGTGTCAGGATATGACATCATATACCATCATTCTGCTTCAGTGCGTCACAAGGAGATATGATAGCTGCATGGTCCTGGTCTCATCACCCCTAACCCTGTCCCGATTCCCAATATTAACTATTAAGAAGACGCTCGCTGGGGTTGGCCCTTGTTAATATTGGTGAGCTGAAACCGCAACTTTCCTACAAATTTTGTTTTAGTGAAAATAACCCTAATTGTTTAGCACGATAACTATAGCATCACAAATATGGTACATATATTAGTAATTCGACCCATTTTAAAGATCCCATAACAACAACCTAAGGACTCATAAACATACAAAGTTTTAATGTCATATGTTTATGACATAGCAAGTCATGGCAACATCAGCTTTCCAGGGCTTTTCCCGCTAGAGCTTTCCAGGGCTTTTCCCGCTAGAGCTTTCCCTCTCCAGTTCCTTATAGGAGACAGGCATGGGGGCGTGGCAGCAATAAAAGGGGCAGGGCTAGCCGTGTGTTAGGGTGGGGCTAGCCCCAAATAGACTTGAAAAGGGCAGTGCGTGGATGGTGCTAGGATGGGGAGCTGGTAGAACCTGGGCAGCGAGTGCCAAAAATGCCACGATGGTCTGGAGGCCTGGTAATCAGCTCTGGTGCCCACCCATTTTACCCCACCCATCTGCTTTCTTACCCCCTATTTTCTTTCCTCCAGCTGAAACCCCCGTTTTGAAGACCGCAGTTACAAAATATCTTTAGTACCTCCATCATGCGCTCATATGCTTGTTAATTTAGGAACGAACCTGATGGTGGTGGATTGTTGCCCGATACAAGCAACAAGTTTATCTAAATAAATGCGCTGACCCTGACTTTTCATATTCTGGGGAAAAAATCTACATAAACTCCTAAATGTTTGTCCTGATGTAAACATAAACACACTATTAAGACATATATCTTAATAAGTGGATCAAAATAAATCAGCAGTAAATCTAGTAAATAAAAAGAGTTTTTAAACACAACGCATTGTTCCAAGATTATTAAAAAATGAGGTACAGGCCCATTGAAGTGACTGCTAAAATATAAAGTGAAATTAAACGTCTTCTAGCTTTTGCTAAGTTGTATTTTTTTCTCTTTTTTTCCAGCTTTAAGGCAAAAATGCCTTGTAAACATCTGCAAATCAATCTAAAATCCCGAGGATATGTCCGGATATCACTTTATATAAACATTTTTAAACATCATTAAATGTTTCTGAGTATAATGACCCTTAGTGTTTTTGAAATAATACTTAAAATTTGGCTGTAAAACCAATTTTTTTTCTTTTTTTTTGTTGTATACCCCTCTGGAGTGCACAGAGTTAAAATCTAAATAATTTCTGTAATCTATCAATAAAAATCTAAATCTTTTTTTATAATAAGTGACTATAAATTGTTAAAATTGATTTTTTTTTGTAAAACGGTAATAAAATATACATTAAACGATTAAAACAATTTTCTTTGTGAAATTCAATGCACAAGTTAACCGTACAGTTATGGGCCTGTCTGCAGAGTAATAGATCACTGAGTGGGACATACACAGATTTACAGCATCAGAAGAGTCTATTCACTAAAGTTTGGAGGTGAGCTTACAAAAGGCGGTGAGCTTCATGGTCAAATAAATGGAAGTTCATTCCAGCTGAAGCCCTTTTTCATTGAGAACATTGTCAACGTTAGATTCGTTAATACACTGATGACACCACAAGAGTTACGTTGTGATATGTGGCATATATATATATATATGCCACATTCTAATTACAAAAAATGTATATATTCAGTGAAAAGGCTGTATCCTCGAAAGCCAAAAACATGCCATTATCTTGTGGCATCGATCTGATTCTGTACACATGGTGGAGGTTGATATTTTTATGAATTTTACCAGAAGTTGGTGTCCCCTTGACCGTTGATCTCCAAACTGGAGACTCTCGTACCCTAAAACACTTCATCTGCAGAAGACTCCGCTGTCTCTTCCAATGAATCTTCATTTTTTTTGGGTAAAGTTAAGAAGCAGGATATATTATTATCATTATCTTTTATTTAGATGGCACCAACAATTTACGCAGCGCTTAATACAATACGTATATCCAAGGGGTCTGACGAGACGAGAATTGACGGACTACGACAAACCGATACATTAGGTGGAGAGAGCCCGGCTCGCAAGCTTACAATCTTGAGTTATATACATCGGTTTGCTGAGGCTTCATGGCTAACCAACAATCCGAGCATCTGTTAATACGATTAACGTTAAGATCATAGAACGGAGGAACCTGGAAAATTTGGCCAATAACTAGTGGTAGAACCCCGGCATTGCCCATATCCTCTTTTTGTATTTAAATTGTTGATTTATGGAAAATAACTCTAGATCTGATTAAGATGATTAGCCATTACCAGGGCCCAATAATTATGTCAGGTGTGGGTTAGAGTTAACATTTTTAATTTTCCCGCTGACCTCCCATTCTTCCATTTGCATTCCCTGAAAAATGATGCAATATTTTTTTAATGATTACAGAATAATTTTAAAGGATTTAGGCACTCAGAGCACTACTAGGAATAATGTTCCAACTTCATTGCTACGGCGTTCTTCAAAACTGTGTCATATATCTGTCTTTTAGGGGATGCAGCTAAATCATGGCTGCGTTCCCCAAATTCCCGTGTAAATATTTTCCTAATATTAGCTTTCCAGTTTAGTAGATCAGTAATTCCAGTACATTACATAATAAGTCTTTGAGGTCACAAAAAGGTAGAAAATAATGTAAATAAAGGCATATACGCCTGGCACGTGTAAGGTTAAGCCTCGCATTGCTGTTTTTAAAAAAAAAAAATATTTAACAGGAATAAAAAAAAAAAGTAATGTTTCTTTCATGGTGGGAAGACCGTGGTTTCAAAGACCAAGGGAATTTCACATATCTGTCATCACTAGATGTTCCCGCACCATCTCATTAACCCGCCGGTGTATTAATGTAACATTCGCATGGAACGCTGGTGCTAAGCTTGGAACAATAATGCAATTGTTGTTTAATTAGTAGCTAAGCACTCAGAGACACAGCGGCCCAATGATTTCTCTACACAAAAGGGACCTTTAATACGACCGCTTTAGATATATTATTAAGGGCATATTGACCTTCGGGTATTCTGCGAAGGGTTTATTTCATGAACTCAGGTTAAGACAGAAGATCACATGGTCAAGAGGCACACAAGTTGATATAAATCACTTCTTTTCCTTCTTTTTTAAAGACATTTGTTGCGTATCTTTTCTGCTTTCGAACAATATTTTTTTTTCAGGTAAGACGTTTTATTTTTTTTTTCCTATACCAGGAACTTTAAACATACAAATGCATAGAAGCACGTTTATCTATTTATGTGTATAAATGCTTAAAAATGTGTATATGACAGTTTATGTAAGTTATATTAATCTAATAAGGGACAACCGGCTACTAGATACACTTTGATCAAAGAAAAAAATATATACTTTTTTATATTTTTTTTATATCTTATTTTTTTTTTTAATGTAATTCTGGAATAATATCGGAGGCTTATTGAGATGTTTATTGGCACTTTTGAAATATATTTTATTCAAATAAAAATTATATAGAGGGAGTTAAAACGATATATGTATTTTTGTTAACGCTAAACAATATTATTTATCATTTTATTTATTAGGCAGACATTACTGCTCGTTGTTTAATTAAACAATGATTATTATACAACTGATGACTTTGTTGATGATTTTGCAGACTGGTAAGTTAATATATATTTCTTATACTATTCTGTGTATTTTTGCGATGAAATTGGTTTTTGTAGGGTAATTATAGAAATTATTTTGGAATCTTGTACACATGGAGTTAAAATAGACAAAGCCCCATTGCTAGCGATTTTATATAATTTAGACACTTTTTTTATTGAAAAAGGATGGTTTATCCTTCATAAAGGGTATTTTTTCTCGAGGACTGAGTAAAGTTTGAGTCTTTACAACACGAAAGACAGGGTTTTATCTGCCGTCAAGTCCTTCTGTGTTTGCCGGCAGAGTATTTGAGGCTATTTCTGAAATAATTCAATGCTTGGGAAGGATTGTAACTGTAATAGTGATTTTTGGAAGCTTAGGCGAAGAGTAGCTGTTGAAAAGGCAGGAATTTGGAATTTTTGCTTTTTATACCGTTGTTTTGTCCTGTAATAAAAACCGTATTTTTTTTTTAGCGACTGTATTAGTCTTGTGCAATAATATACCCCATTCTATCCGAGCTGGCCCTCACGGGGGCCATTGTGTTTTATAAATAGGAGCCTCCTTTTTACACAGCACAAAAATAAAAAAGGTTTAAAAAAGCTGAATGCCATGTAAGAAGCATCATTTAGACCTCTTTTCTTGTGGATATGATAACAACCCTTTGTAGGAGTTACTTTTTGATCCATTTATCTCCCAGATGGAGAACCCATGTAATAAAAGTACAATTTAGCTCGGAGGATCTATTGAAAAATTTTTTTTTTTTTTTTTTTTTTACTTTATACTGAATTTGGTGTGAAAAAAGAATATTTATGTGGCATGTTTTCAGGCTTAAAATTTAGAAGGATACTGCAAAAGAATACATCAAAGAGTTGTTTGTTGTGGCTTTAATGTACACAGATAACTACGACTGTTGACTGTCCTATATTATTTCTTAGATTATAAATAATCAATGGTATAAATGACCAAATAAACCATGACATATTCACATACATCTTACATACCATTGCCCTACACATGTAAAGTGCTGTCCCCTGCAGTATGTAAGACATATAACTAAGTAACTTATTCCCACATATTGCAATATTTAAAAAAACCTAAACATTTTAGATTATTATTATATATATATATATATATATATATATATATAGTTAGTTAGTATGTTCTACATATGCATTTAGAAATAAAAATAATCATACTGAATTTGGTGCCCCATTAGTTTAAAAACATTCAGTGCTGGATAGATAAAACATGCCATTATTGAGATAAATGGGGTTTAATTTTAATATAGAAATGTATGAAACAAATATTACAATATTAAAGCCATTGACAGTTCCCGGAAATGCGAAAGCTTGATCGCCATTCACTAAGGTTTATTGTTTGTCCAACTAATCCCAAATCAATTGGCTCATCTAGAAGGTGGATTAGAGAAGAATGTTTTTGGGTTCGCTTCAATACGACCTCAGCTCCAGAGCCGAGACCCAAAGTTACTATGAGCCCAGAACATGGTGACTCAGTACTAAGGTGGCCAGGTCAGCAAATGTTGCATTTTTTTTAAGCTTTTTCATAATCTGATGAACCTGAACTGATGCAAGGTTTTTTTTTTTCAAAATGGCTGATATGTTTGTGAATCGACCGCCGGTATGCATAGGGTGTCCACAGAAAAATTTGGGGAAGGAAACAAAATGTCGGTTCTGTTCAAGGCATTGGGAAAGGCGGAACGAGATGGTATTTTTAGGGAATTTCCAGGTGCCCCCTCCATGCTGCTATCTTAACGTTGCTTTTGCAAAAACCTTCAATATAAACATTCAAAAAGACCATCGACAGAACAGAAAAACATTGATTGTTGTGTTCTATACATATATGTAAAAAAAAAATTGAAAATTGCAAAGAAACAAGAGAAACAGGTGCCCGTGGCAGGTTATTATTATAGTTCATATTAATATAGTTTATTTGCTGACAATGAATTATGGAGTTAACCCCTTAAGGACAACGGGTTGTCCATAAACCCGTTAGTGACCATGTGAGCCTGTACATGTCGTGAAGGGGTTAAAGAGTCTTAAGGAACAAAGAGAAACAGGTAAACAGGTCTTGAAATAACATATCAGATCTGGAGCATATGGGGGACAAATGACACATGAAGGTACAGTCAAAAATATAGGATGAAATCTTATAAATTTGGCAAAAATACAACAGAGTTGGCATATGTGACGTTGGGAGTTCCGCTGGGACAAATCATAAATGTGTTTAAAATAAATGTGCAAGAAAGTGTCAGATGTCATAAAAAAGTCAGAGGGCTGCTGGTGGAATTGACTAAATAAAAAACAGAAGACAAAAATTGGGAGTAGATTATTGATGGCTGTTATTGGTCGGGATATGAAATGTTCATAAAGTACGCATGCAAGCTTAAAATATATTATTAATTATTAAAATATTTTCATTTTTTGAACTTTTGTTTGTGCCGTGGCTTCCCAAAGATGAACTGTTTTTTTCCCCCACAAAATTCTTGCCCTCTTCAAACATTATACCTGACGATTAAAATAATAATAGTGTATTTTGAGACAGATTTCCCTATTATATGTTGTCACTTAAGTGCTAATACTATGTATAGTATCTGGCTGTTCCTATTACAAATCAGCAAAAAAACTGAACGAGAGTTTAAAAAAAAAGGTAAAAAAATATACTAATTCCAGCCTGAGAAATTAGTCTTTTATAGTATCTTGGAATATTAAATGACTATTCCTACCAATTTCCACCCTTTTTAATAATTCTTCTAGAACAAAAAAAAAGCAATGTGAGAATACTATTTACAGTTTGGATTCTACAATTAGAATCTAGAACTCTTCAAGTTTAAGAAATTTCTGGGGGTTTACCAATAATATGTCGGCTTGGTAAAACATAGAAAAATACCGAAATAAATGAATAAAATATAACATTATTATCAAAGAAGGTCCAGACAATTTAAGCACGCACATTCATTTTTTTTTTCCTTTTTTGTTCTTGAAGCCTCTGAGAATTTGTTCTTTTCAAAGAAAGGAGTAGATTTAGGCTTCTGAAGTTCCTTGCTGCATCTTTCCTGATAATCTAGGTTATAGGAAAATAAATATTTCACAATTTCTTGTTTCTGTCCTATTCTGTATTCCTTTTGACTTTTTGAGCACAGGGCTTTGTGAGCAAAATATTTATTTTCATTTGAGGTTTAAAACTAGAATGGGTTAACTATTTTGTATATATAAAGTTCAAAAATTCTTAGGTATATTTATTCTACCTTCCAGTAAAAAAAAAAATTCATTTCAGGATAAAATGGGCAAAAATGTGAGACTCCTGTGGCTTTAGCAGGGGACGTAGCTCAAATAAGACCCATATTAATCACCGGATTAATGGAGGGCCCTGATATTCTGACGGGTTTATTCCTCTCATCTGTCACACAAAGCAGCAATCTGATTGGTTCTCACGATGTGCATCAGTCATTATCCCTCACTAACACTGCATGCTGCAAAATGATGTCATTTCTGGACATGCAGCCTAGCGAGGGAGCTACAGGCCACAAAGAACTTCACTCCCATCACTCCTTTATCACTCCCATCACTCCTGTGTTCCAATGGCCCTTTATCACTCCCATCACTCCTGTGTTCAATGGCCCTTTATCACTTCCCGACTCACTATGCTGTTCCAAAGAGCACTTTATCACTTCCCATCACTCCTGTGGTTCCAATGGCCCTTTATCATCCCATCACTCTTGTTGTTCCAATGGGCCATTTATCCTCCCATACACTCTGATCGTTCCAATGGCCCTTTACACTCCCATCACTCCTGTGTGCCAAATGGCCCTTTAACACTCCCATCACTCTGTATGTTTCCAATGGCCCTTTACACTCCCATCACTCCTGCTGTTCCAATGGCACCTTTATTCACTCCATCACTCCTGTGTATCCAATGGCCCTTTATCCACTTCCATCACTCCTGGGTCCACATGGCCCTTTTATCACCCCATCACTCCTGTGTATCCAATGGCCCTTTATCACTCCCATCACTTCCTGACTGTTCCAATGGCCCATTATCACTCCCTCACTCTCGTGTGCCAAATGGTCCCTTAACACTCCCATCACTCCTGTGTTCCAATGGCCCTTATCACTCCCATCCACTTTGGGTTTTCCAAGGGCCTTTATCCACTACCCAATCACTCCCTGTGTCAATGCGCCCTTTATCACTCCATCACTCCTGTGTTCCAATGGCCCTTTATCACTCCCATCACTCCTGTGTGGCACGTTGTGTTCGCCAATCCAGCTTTAAGTTTAAAAGGCTAATTGATGGTTAGAAAACCCTTTTACAATTATGTTACAGATAGAAATGTCCTTGTGTTCCATGAAAACAGCTCAGTGGCCCCAAACTTTTGAACAGTACTGTGTGTATATATGTATATATGTGTGTATAGGTGTGCATTTGTATGTATATGTAGGTGAGGGGGGGCAGAATAGAGGTTAGAGAGAAGATGAAAAGTGTAAAAGGCAGACAAGTAAGATAAAAGAAAAAATGCGGAAAAAATAGGAAAAAAACTGAGAAAAAAATGTCAGCAAGTGAGGTACATAAAAGAGAAAAAGAAAGAACACAACAAAAAGGGAAAAAAACTAAGAGAAAAAAGGGAGAAAGAGCTTGCTAATGGACCGGAACTCCAGAGATGCCCTTTCTGTGCTATGAAGGGGAGAATAACCTACTATATTGTATGAAAAACACTGTGTCGGTTTGCTGAACGGTGTTTTCTTGTGTCAGGGAACGTCTCTTGGATGATTGCTTGTTTTTAACTGATTAAACAGGTTTTGGAGTTTTACCAATTTTGAACATTGATTTTGTAATCTTGAGTAGGTGTAAGTTTTACACGCCACCGGACTCGTTAATGAGTGAACATGAGCGTGTGTGAGTGCATGTGTATGCGCAGGTAAAAAATGGTTCCTGGCAGACAAACAATGAGGCGGCTGCCACGGGGTAAATGTAAACGCAGCAGGCATGATTGATCCCTTTATTACTGGAATTTGTACTCATTTTGCAAGAAGGGGATCCAAGAATGGCCGTAATTGAATGCGAGAAGAGAACAACCATTATTGTTTGTGACTATTACCAAATATATATATATTTTTTTTTACTCTTTTCTTGGGAATAGAGTTTTGTGATAGCTTGGATAACACAGAAAATGTCAGAAAAGAGTCAAAACAACTCAAGCATTAGATTGACTGTCTGTCTGAAAGAATGGAGTCAAGTGGTTTCCATTATATGGAGCATTTCAGCTATTTGGACATTCTATGCGTTGGCACGGCAGCTGTTATGTTATATAGACCTCTGGTCAAAAACCTCAATGGGGCAACGAGCTGCTGCCCCGGGTCCCGCGAGTTGAGGAGCACTCTTGAGACTTCTGGTCTCCATGACGACTCTGCGCCATCCTTGTTCTATCCATTTCTGGTAGTGGTTATAACATCAGGCGCCAAGATCCAGAGCTACGGCTCCTCTGTTAGGTCCAGACCAAGACCTTTGCAGTCCGTGTACATAATATTTACAATAAAATCTAAAAAAAATTGTAACCTTAGCCCTCAAAGGGTCAATATTGCGCACCTTAACTTACTATAATATAACATAAGAACAATTATTAATTGAAATTGTTATTTCAAAGATCAACATAACAATTCACTCTTTCAAGTCAGAAGAGACATTGAATAATTAATCCGTAGGGCATAATTTACACATATCTCCCATTACCGCCAAGAAGGCCACGGTTAGAGGTGTCACTAGCGCTTTGTGACTTTGTGGCCAGTTATGTCATTGAATAAGGCATTTAGAAGAAGACTTCATTTCTATACACATATATTTGCAGTTCCTCTACACAGTACTGTGACTGATATGATGGGATACAATCATATCAAGCAAACATTCTAAGTGCCGAGAAAAAGAGAGACCTAGAAATTTGGGGTTTAGAGAGGGTCTGTCCCTCTTACACAGGGTCACTTGGGAGGTCAATTTAAATAATGCACTCCCAAAAGGAGAAATCAGACTTATGCACCTATAACAGAGTACAACGATGTCTGGGAAGCTCAAAATCAAAAGAAACTTAGAATTTCCTTTATAAGGTATGGTTGCAAAAATGGGTTTTATGGCAGGAAATGTGTTTGTACCACTGGAAGCCCGTCATGTAAAAAAGGACTCTGAACGTGGTCCATGGACAGGAGCTTAGAAGACAATGCTCAAGTATAGTCTCCATCCTGAACATGCCTACTGTGGGTTTAATCTTTTGGGTATACTATGGAATTCTCTGTATTTTGGAACAATGCATTATATACACAAATAGCCAAAGGGAAATGAGATTTTCAGATTGTTTGTTGAATTTGAGTTTTTTTTTTTTGTTCGTTTCATACGTTGTCCCTCATGGAATTTTGACATCTAGACTTTCAAACATTGCGATAAAGTGTTATCTTGACCTTTTGTGCCACGATACAGCGTTTCTTGAAAACCATTTATTCTTGAGGTCTGGGAAGATAAGAATTAAAAACTCAACACAAGAATCTAAACAGGCACCAAACGTAAAACGACCCTCACCATGTCTTACGTTATTAATTAAGTCAATCACAGCAGGGGACGTCAAAAGAAGATGTAATTGAGAAAAATGTAGTCTGAAATTTTTTTTTGTCTGCCGTCGCTTATAAACCACTGATTTTCATTATTAATATCTATTTATTACTTTTTTATTATTAATAAATGTACTTTAGCTTTGTGCATGAGAAAAGACTGACTTTGGTGTAGAAAACTTGCGGATTTCTCGTCTGATGGTCCAACGTCAAGGGAGAATGTAGCAAGACCAAAATGCGGTATATTTTGCATGAAAAAGAAGCGAAAGCCGTGCCTTTGGGGGGTAAACCAGCGTAAACCAGAAGCTGTATTTTTATATTTGGATACTAAGTATCTCTAAACCTTGTCTAATCTTACATTTATCTCAGAGTACCAATAAGACAGACTTGGCAGGAGCAAGGTAAACATGTAAATGCGGGTATATACAGTCACTGCGGAGCTTTAGCTGGCGTAGAGAAGTCTTTCCTACTCAGAACAAACTTTAAGAAGTACCCTTATGGAGTATATGAATCAGATACAGCCCCGATGTCAAGTAGCAGCGGTGTCCACAACTTGTGGTGTCTACTTGAGTTATTGAGAATGGCGTTCGGTTCTTTGTGATATGCTGGTTCCTGGGCTTCTTCTAAATAAGAACATGTGGGATACATAAATGATGTATGTCATATTGTTTTGGAATCAATGTGTCTTCTTAGCAGATAGAATTTGGATTTCTCAGGCTGATCTTTACATTTGTTTCTACTACGGATCGCGGCTTCTCTATGTGCCGACTTTTGAGGAGACGCTGTTTCCGTGTGAGTTACATCAAGGCTGTTCTGACCTTTACACCTCATGTGGATATACCGGTACTTGAAACAAGCTTGAGACAGCGCTGCTGCTGGTGGACATCGGGGCTGTATCTGATTCATACACTCCACATGGATACTCTTTCAACAACTTTGTTCTGAGTAGGAGAGACTCCTCTACATAATAGATAAAGTTGCATAGTATACCTGTATTTATGGGAGAAACTAAAAAAAAAAGTTATTTTTTTATATAAAACTATGTTTTCAACCAAATTCGAGGAGACATTTTGATCTACAAGAAGATACCAAATCACATAAAAAAGTTTACTTTAGGGAAAAGGGAAGCATCTGCTGATGAATAGGATCAATTACAGAGAGGGCTGTTTAAGTTGTGGATTCCACTACCATCTTATGCAATGGCAGAATAGTTGGCTACCTTTTACTTATGAGTGGAAACATTTTTGTAATAAATGTGGTTTAATGGAATGTAAAAAAAATAAAGAGTTAAAAAAAACCATGTCTTTCTGTTTCCTGTTTGAGATACAGCTAGCTAAATGTTTAGTATCGTAGGCCGATGTATTAAAAAATCATATGTTGGTGACCTCATGAATAACACCCTGTAATAATGAATGTATCTCTATTGTCTATTAGAATCAACAGTTGCCCAAGAATCCGGACTCTCTCCAGTTTTGCCCGAGCTTTCTGATGTCCCTCTCAGGAATATTAGTAAGTCTCGTCCATCTCGTACTTTCCAATCCTGGCCATTTTTCACTCAATAAACTTTTTCGAAGAGGGGATTATCTACTAAACAATGAGATATACTGTACCTCCCTGCTTTAACTATGCATTATGAAGCACCAAGCTTGGTCAGTTTAAGGACTTAGCTTGCACCACATTATGCAGAATTAGCGTGGGAGATTTTGAAAGTCATTTGTACAGATGGAACTATGTATTATACAGGGAGAGCCAAGCCTTTCTTGTAGGATAACCTCACATTTGGGCAAATGTACCTCGCACCCAAAAATGATGGAAAGCAATAGTTTAGGCCCCTGGAAAAACATTAAAAGAAAATCATTTCTTAGAAAAAGCCATTTTAGAAAGGAAATGGTGGGATGTAGAACTTTAGCTCCATGAAATGTTCTATAGAAAAAAAAAATCATGTTTCTTTAATGGTGAAGTGATCAGCAGCCTTGAAAACTTATGTTTTAATGAATAAAGGTTAGAGAACTCAATCCCCAAAGAAGAAGACTTCTAAATATTATGCATCTTCATTAACCCTTATGCATATGTGTTATGGAATTCGCACAGTCCTACTTCTTATTACTTTCCATGAATTGGCTAATTTGGGTTTTTGACATTGGTGAATATTTATATCATATTAATTACTTTTCATATATTTCAGATAACTTTACATTTAATGGTGTTTTTAAAAACATGGACAGTGTGACATCATTTCTAGGTAAGAATATTTATTTAGCTGTACAATCTACCGTTTTTTATACATGCTATAACAAGATACTAGAGATGTATTCATCATAGTGACTTTAATTGGAATTTAGAGACTAGGCATTTCACATCTGTTGCGTTAGATAAGAAAGACATACTCGAGACCCATGAAATAAAACAATTTATTGTGTATGCTCATAACAACGTCCCCACTTCAATTAAGAAGGCCTTCATCAGGATGGTGGAGATGAAAAACAGACAAAAAAAAAAACCACTTAGATCTTGAAGATGTGTCTAGAGAATTCCAAGACCGCAAAGACTTTGGCCACTATAGATGATGTTCCATCAGACAAGGGTCCATGCAAGTGTCTGGCTTATGCCCTTAGGACCAGGCTGGATTTGGATGGGCGTTGAACTGGTTGCTGTTGGGTTTGTTGATGAGCTGCATTAAGATTAAATATTTCAGCTTTCCGGTTTGGCCGTGTGAACCCCCAGGGCATTTCTTCTTCAAGAAGGAACAAGTTGGCCATTTATAATGTAGGTGATCAGATGCCAGGAAATGCATTATACAGGACCAGCGCAGTCCTTCTTGCTGTAGACAAGTAGCTGACACAGACACAAATCAGGATCCCCATAAACATCACAGAGAAACATAGGTATAAAATAGTCTACATTTTTATTAAAAAAAATGTAAACCTAAATATATATATTTATTCAACCACAATATATACCATAATACTAAGGACGGAATGGTTCTTATCTGCCGTCACATTCTATGGTTCTGTGTAAAACCCCACTGAAGCTAGACAAGAACTTTATTTGCTTTCAAGAGGTTAATAAACATGAAAATAGTTCATAGTTCACCTAACATAAAAAAAAATACAATTCTCAAAAAGATTACCGTTATGGAATTTAAACTGCTTTGAAATGCATCTATTGTGCTGTATAGGCCAATTAAAAAATACAATTAGTATTTTTTTATGATAAATAATTCCATTTACGATGTACTAACACGTGTGTGATGGGTGTACTGAGACTTTGTTTAGAATCTTGTGACATGAACAAAGCTCTCCACCAGATCGGCTACTGGATCATACTCATATATACATCATACATATCAGGCTGTACATTGTAGATACATGGACTTCTTTTGAAATGTATACGTTCTTCTTCTTTTCAATTTTTTTTTCTTTTCTTTTTTTTCTGTTTTCCTTCATTTGTATAATTGGAGAAAATAAAAAAAGAAACATATAAATTATGCGTTTTATGTGGACAATTCTGCCAAAACTAGACAAAAAAATTAATTTGGGGAACATACGCCGGGAATTTTTATTAATGAACCACATTCTATGAAAAGGGGAGAAATCGATCAATCAAATGTGATTTCCACATCATTTTTTATCATTAGAATTAAGGAGTTTTGGAGTACATGTCCTGTGATTAGAAGCTGTTATATCTTCTACTTATTTAGCGCCAACAATTGCATTCAGTGAAATCATGCGCATCTATTTTTTTTGTCACAGATTGCCTTGGATCTCATTTTACTTGGTTGCAAAATATATTTACAAATTTCCCTGCGCTGCTAAATTTTGTGAGCAGACTGAAATGTGTCACCGGGCTGTGCCCCAAAGACTTGGAAGATTATGGTTGCACTTGTAGATACGAGATGGAAGGACTCCCCATTGATGAAACTGATAGGTGGGTTTTAGACCGCTAGAATACATTTTCCAAAAATCCAGAAAAAATAGACTACTTTTGGAAAATGATTATTTTTCATTGTTCTTTATATATAAACAAAAACCTGAATTCACTTATAGCAAATGTTTGCCTCCGTTTTTGGTTGAATTTATTTATTATAATAAAAAGTAGAATGCCTGGTCCTGCTGCATCAGCCCCCCCCTTTTTTATGGATTATCTTCCCTTCCCCCTTTATAGACAAAATCATAAAAATTTTGATTTACAAAAAAAAAGTAGAACCATTTTTTTAAGATGGATTTTCTAACATTTTGGCATTTGGTTTTTTTTATGATATCAAATTAATTTTGAAAAAAAAACCAAATAGGGTATAAGATGATAAAACAAAACAACAAAAATAACAAAAAACCATTTGTTTTATCAAATGGCACATTCATACACCCCCAAAAATAGTTTTTTACTACACTCTCAGGTTGAATAGGCAGAATCTCAGGGTCACTCAATTCAGACTCCTTTATATTTTGCTCTTACCTAAAAATCTCTGAACATTCTTATTGGTGGTTATCACAGCTGGAATCCCTGCTTGAACATGGGTGGCTTCATTCAGAATCTATTCACCTCCCAACATGTCATGGTTTTCATAGGGTCTATTAGGCCTATTTGGTTGCCACTGTTAATGAGCCACTCCAGCAGAATCCTTGTGATGATTAGTTGGGGACAACTACCGTAATTTATAATGTTACTGAAGGATGTCATCTGGGCTCCTGGATGAGGCTCTCCTTCTTTATATGTAATGGACCCATTCGTAGAATTGATTTGATAAGGAATAAATTGAATGTGGGGTATAGAGATTCTAGATGCTAATGATCTTCGAGAGAACCACTACTTTGATTGACCATGTTCTGCAACAATTAAGGTCCTCTTTGTTGCCGGGTTCCGGGAAGTCCTAGTGCAGGAAAACCTGAAGCTGATGTGCTTCACCCTGGAACATCTAGACTGTGGCCTCAAGTCAACATAAACCCCATGGCCTCTACCCTCCCTAACACACGCACACATAGGGAACGTTTCTATGGATTTTCTCCATTAATAAAAAGACAATGTCATCGTGAGTGATGTTGTAAATCATTTTCTCTTCTTTTATTGCACATGTCCAGCTGTTGCTTCCAACATCGAAAATGTTATGAAGAAGCCCTTGAGCTGGATTGCACCTGGGACCCGGCGAAAATCACTGCCGATGTCAGCTGCCTCTCCAAGAACCTCACGTGTGGTACGATGCCAGCTGGGCCCTGTAACGACATTTCACTACGGGCCAGCGGTTTTGAAATCATCGACCTAACGATTAGAGTAATATTTCCAAATAAAAGAAGAATCATTAATATAAATGGATATGTTTTTATAAATGAAAATAGTAAAGCTGCTACAAGAACGTCTGTGGTGATAATACACGGTGGTATTTAACTTGTCCACCTGGCGGTATCGATGGCGAGGGGGGTATGTGATGGGCACAGCTAATTAGTTTCTGTAATCCGTTCTTTATAAATCCAGCAGATGTTGGAAAGCGGATCTTTAAATGGGTCCTTGTTCCTCTCCCCACAGAGACCGGCGATGCGTGTGAGAGACTTCTATGCCATTGTGACAAAGCTGCCATTGAATGCTTGGTGAACGCACACATTAACTCTTCGATGAAAGGAATTGATATCACATTCTGTCCGGCTCTAGTTACTGGTAAGAAGTGACACTGTGTTAGAACTGTGATACAGGTGAAGATTCTCAAAATTCAGGAGGACCTTTGAATACTTAAAAAGGGGGACCTTTGATACGCCTTTGTATGGTTTCTCTGTTAGTTACATGATGTAAAAGAAGTGCTCAAGTAGAGAAAATAAATAAAATCTGGCATACCTTTATTGTTGAAAGGAGTAACTGTACATAACATGGATTCAAAGGAGCCTAAGCGTACGGCTTTTAGATTATTGCATCTTAATAGCCACTTATATAGTATTTATTAAATGTGATTTTATAAAAAAGATACCTAGAATTCTTCCAGAACGTCTTCCACCAGGCCCTTTCCTTTGGTAGTGTGTGTTATGTTGACAAAGAGAACAAAACAATACTCTCCTTCTATCAGGAAGTCTTCCAGAGACTCCTCAACTCCAAAAGAGTTCCGCTTATCCAAAACATCTTAAATGATGAGATATGGACAGGGTGTCTCCACAGAGACTCGGGTGGAAATGTTGGAAGGAAGATAGGGAAAAATACTCCTAGGGTAACATTGTATGTGATATAAAAACAATTACACTGTATCAAAGTTGTAAAGCTCAAGAGATCAGGGCTACTGGGAGACGCTCTACAGTTAGATGTTGGTGCAGGACAAAACATCGGAACCCGCTCTTATACAAGATGTAGACGGCCCCAAGATGTAGATGGAGAAACGAGAGATCTTTAATTGGTTAAGAGGCTTCGGTATCCCAAATAATCAGAAATAAGTCAAAAATCCACCCAGACCCAATGCTTTCCATTCCATCATGGAACTTCCTCAGGTAGAATCAGAACGCAACATAAAATGCATTGTATGTAGCTGAAGCCTACCGGATCTGCCCCTCTACTGTGATGCTTGAAAGAGTAGGGGAATACATCTTGAGCTAAATCCATAACGGACTCCCGCTTCCAAATTAAAATTTATAATTTCTTGAAAATCCATGAAAATGTATTAACTGGTAACTGTGAAAAACGTTATGTTAATCAGTGAGGGATCATTCGCTGGTGATGCGTTAAACAAAAAATATTTTATTGAGAATTCCCACTTTCTCTTATGGATGTCTCGAGGCGTAAGAAGGGGTGAGCTGTCCCTGCTAAATGCATAGTTTGTCAGTGTTGTTATGGCACTGAGGTGACCGCATTCAGCCATTTTTCCCGGACATGTACCCATTTCACTTGTTCCTACACATACATGTAAAGTGCTGCCCTGCATTATGTGTGATGTATAATCGTATCAGTCACTGTTATACGTTCTACGCACTGCAGGGGGCACCAATTGTTTTGGGGTGGTCAGATTCTTCAACTCTTTTCTCAACCCCAAAAGAAATTTGTAACGTTGCTTTCTTCTTTTTTTCTTTCAGCTTCTCCGGACACAACAGTGAAGAATAACAAGATGGCCCTCGACGCAATAGGTCTTTCTTTTTTTATTTCAACAAAATATTCGAATCATAATAATAAAATAATCATAATTAGTAAAATAGATGAGGACTTAATAACTATGGATGTACCGGAGTACCTCACTGGGTATGCATTTAAGCTGCGCCTTCCTGCTTATTATACAATGCAGACAAAACATAATAATTAAACCACAGAATGAAGCCCTTTTTCAATTTCTTTTGCATTCATTTTCATTTAAGATGGGTTAGGAGAGGATATTAAAATCCCTCAGATATGAATACTAGACGCACGAGTGATAACCCGCCTCAAAACTGAATCAAGTCAAACTTAACCTTTATTCTTTATCTTTTAAAACTTCCCAATCAACAAAAAAATACTAAACATATGGAAAAAAATACTAAACAACTATACTCGCTACCTCACTGAATGGCTGCATCGCTGATACCGTATGTAGCCGCTGGACCTGAGTACGACTCCGATTATAAAATCAAGCACTGCCGTTCAAACGTCTGGGGTCACTAGTCCTTGTTTTTGAAAGAAAAGCAGATTTTTGTCCATTAAAATTACACGAAACTGAACAGAAATCCAGTGCAGATGGGGTTAATGTTGTAAATGACTATTGTAACTGGAAATGGCTGATTTTTAATGGAATCTCTTCATAGGTGTACAGAGGGCCTTTATCACTCCCATCACTCCTGTGTACCAAAGGCCCTTTATCACTCCCATCACTCCTGTGTACCAATGGCCCTTTATCACTCCCATCACTCCTGTGTTCCAATGGTCCTATGTCACTCCTCACTCCTGTGTTCCAATGACCCTTTATCACTCCCATCACTCCTGTGTTCCAATGGTCCTTTATCACTCCCATCACTCCTGTGTTCCAATTGCACGTTGTGTTCGCTGATCCAAGTTTAAGTTTAAAAGGCTAATTGATGGTTAGAAAACCTTTTGCGATTATGTCAGCCAGAAATTGTTTCTCATGAAAACAGCAGAGTGACCCCAAACTTTTGAAAGGTAGTATGTATCAGCAGTAGGTTGTGTAAATGTTTCTATCGCGTCTCCCCTCTCTCTTCTCTCCTCTTCGTCATACATGTCGAGGTCATATAAGGTTATATAAGGTTGTTCTATTGCCCCCCCACCCCATGCATTATGATAAGGAGCCGGGGTGTCTAGTAGATTGGGGCTCAGATAACTCACACAATATGCAGCTGCCTGAAAACATTATAGTACGCAACAAAATAGCATAACGCTTTTAAAAGCTAGTATTTTTATCTGACACTAGTACATTTTTGTGAGATTCTTTCCTTTAGCAGGATTTCCATTAATTTCCCCACTAATGATGTAAGACTTACTGGTCTGTAGTTGGCCGAGTCTTCCCTGCTAGCTTTTTTTGTGAAGTGATACCAAATTGGCCAACTTCCAACTTTAAGTAACTACTACTGTGAATAGTGATGGTTAAAGAGTTTTATTATCCCACTCTAAACCTCTTTTAACCCCTTAATGACAAAGCCCGTACATGTACGGGCTCAAAATGCATTGTTTTCAATGGGTTTAGGGACCGCCCATTGGCCTTAAGGGGTTAATAACTTCAGGCGGATGCTGTCGGGTCCAGTAGGTTTACTTGTGTTTATTTTTGGAAGTAGAACTATTTCCTCTGTAAACTGAGGTTCCATCCCCTGAATAAACAGAATAGAAGCATTTATTTGGGTAATCGACTGGACCTTTATCTTCGTTTCTATGACTCCTTTCTTTTGTCACTAAAAACGGTTTTATCACCCTTTTTTTGTTCACCTGGCAATTTTCTCCTCTGCGTCCGCTTATAGTTCCTAAATGCCACCTTCTTCTCCTTTGCTATATGCCCCAGGTTTCCAGAGTGCCTTAGTGCTTTCTTTTTTTCTTTTTATCCTTTCTGATGAGTTTAATGCAACCTTTAGTAATCTACTCTCTCCTAGACTCCATCTAAAGAGGTCTAGGTCTAATAACACGAAGGCTAGCTGGCTATAGCTAGCTCCAAATAGACTTCACAAGGGCGGAACATGAGTTGGCAGTGAACAAGGCCAAACAATACTGCCCCCTTCAGGCTGATTGTATATTAGCATCTCTGGTCGGTGGATGAAGGGTAGTTTACGTCGCTGGTCCCTGGCACCGCACATTAAAACATGAACATCGTGCTCATTACGAAGGATACCCCGCTGACTTCAGTCTCCTCCTGATCCGGAGCCTCAAGTGCTAGCTTAATTAATTCACAATTAATGCCAAATGAATTGATGTAATTATAATATGTATAAAATAATAAAATAAAGCTACCTTAATGGAGATTGACAGCTATTTTTTTTTTTTGACAGTGCAACAAAACCGAAGCGTGGATGCCGCGTATTCCCCAACAAGAGAAGGTAATATTGTCATCATCATCATTATTATTATTAGAATGGCGGCATAAATGTGCAGCCGGGGTTCTCACCCCCTCCCCGAAAAATAAAACCGCCTCAGCTTTGACATATCGGAGAGTATGGGATACTCCGTGGATGGGGGTTTTGGTTTGCGATCTTGTTGATTGAATTGCTGGGAAGAGGTGAATGCAGAGAGAATGTTTGAAGATACGAGATTCACCGAGATGCACCGACGGATAAGCGGTAGCGTTCTTTTGAGATGGAGGCCATCTTAGGAGAAGTTTCTGACAAGTGCTTGGTTCCAGAGGAAATGCGATGATGAGTTGGGTAAAGACGACAAAGGTATAGGATGAGTCAAGTCTAGAGGGCAAGATACTGAGTGCGTGGGTCAGTCTGGGCTGCTTCCCTAGAGCGTTCCTCCTGGGTTCCTTTATAGGTGACAGGAACGGTGGGAATAGACCCCAAATGGACTTGAAAGGGACAGGCGTAGAGTAGGCAGGTCCTCACAGTGAGTTGGGTGGACAGCAATTGTTCTACTTGACCCAGTAGTCAGTTCTAATCTGGAGGTAAAATCAGGTATATTCTGGAGAATTCCCAAGTATGAAGACATGCGGTGTCTCGAAATAGACGGGATTCGATGCTTAGCGGTATTTCCTGCGAAAAGGGGCTTATTATACCTACATAGTGTTTTTTCAGTAAAAGTGTAATATAAAGGGCACAGAATTATTCTTTAAAATGTGAATGTTCCTTTTTAGATAATATAATCTGGCACTCAGGGGGGCCGAGCAGTTTAGGGGTCTTTAGACTTGCTACTTTGGGCTGTAGTTATCACTGAATTTTGTGACAGAAATAAAATGTTTATGTTTTGTATGGTTATGTTTTTTTTTTGGTTTCGCTGCGGCTTTAACGCTTCCCGGGCTTTTCATTCAGCGTCTCGTACATTTCTAATGGTATTCCTGTGGCATTTATCACATAAATTAGTCTAGCTTTTCAGCATATGCTTGCAGTTCCGACCTGGAAATGACTACATTTTGATTAATTGTGTGGATAACTAGCAATAACAGGTACAGGAAAAAAATAAGTCCTGTACAGCAGGCTCCCATTAGCTGTAATAAAACTGCATTCCGGCCGAGACGGGGCGTCCGACAGATACGGCCCCACGCAGGCGGGCAAATACCTGCAATTAGTCTAAACGCCGCGTTAATCCCCGGTGTTATGGCGGGCCGCAGTATTAATAGTCACAATATTTTTGCCTTTCTTCTGTATGTGTAACAAAAAGTCTCTCGTTCTTTAATCCCCTCCACCGCATCGTCTGGATAAACCCACAGAGTCTCAAGTATCGTGCGGATCGTTTTAAAGTGAACGCGCTGATTGAAATCCGGCTCATTTTAATGCGTGAGCGACCCCAAAAGTAACTTAAAAACATGCATCCTACAAGACATCCTATCTTGTAGGATATAAAGTCATGGTCTCCATTCTGATGCACTTGTGTTGGACACTCTCCGCTCGAACGCCTTTGTAGTATAGAGCACATGTGAGTGTAGGATACATACTGGTATATGGAGTATAAGCTCTAGGCAGGTGCAAGAAACCCACTTTCCCCTCAGGAATGCAGATTTGAGGATTTTGGGCTACTACCCAAAGACTTTTTTGTATGTTGTACCTGGGAGCTCTCTGTGACCGACGCAGAGTCTCCAGATGGAGCCCCACTTCCTCAGGTCTCTAGGAGGGTGAGACACGATGTTTGGTCGTGCCCACTCCGTACCTATTCCCCACTCATTTGTCTCCCACTTCCCACCCACTAAAGGCTTCTACCTTGAGCCTTTCCTAGGTGTGAAGGAAGGAACCTTCCTATGGCTGCTCTCTGGAGACTTCGATCTCCGGCTCATTTCTGATAAGGGTGGGACTGGCCACAGGTGGGGATCGGACCTGACCAAATGCTGCTTCCCCACATAGACATTAAACGCCCTGACTTTGGTTATCAGCACTGAAATCCATAGAGTTCCCAGGTATGGGAATTATGATATACCGTAATTTAACCCAAAAGAGCCAAAGGTTCTATTGTAATCACTCGCTAATGATGGCGACCAGATGGTTCTAAAATATTGGTTCGGGAGGTAAAAATAATTTGAAATGTCACCTGTATCCAAGCAGGGATTTCAGCTGTCATTTAGCAGCGAGAAAGGCACCAAAGTGGGATTCTCAGATATCATTAAGTCAAAATAAAATATGAACGAGCCAGCTTTAGCTTTAGACTGAGAACCTACTCATTCACCCCGAGACTAGGGTGACCATAACTATAAAAAGGGAGTATAATGCAAATTTTATTTCTAGTTCTAAAAGGTAAACAGACAGTTGCTAAGAATTACAACATCTGACAACTGACATAAATTCACCGTCCGTTCAAAGAATTCCCTGCATTCCGATGGGCTGCCGCGGATCACAAAAGGTCATCTTTTGATTTTACCACAAATGAGTTTTCGTTCTTTTCAAAAGGACAGGATCCATCACGGCAAAGGTTAACCAAACGTGGAATTATCTCTTTAGGGAGGTTCTGCGTTAAATGTCTGATCAGTCCTTGTCAAGACGGTCACATCGGACACATATTTGGTTCCGTCTTTGCTCTCGGATTTTAAACCGGGAACAACTAGTTCTTATTTATTGTTATTTATTATTTATTGATTCAAATGGCTTCATCCTATTCCGCAGCGCTTAGTGGTCTGAGCAGATTGATCGTTCAAGCTTTAGCACCTGAAGCAGTCAAAGAAAACATACTTTAGAATTCTGATCTATGTTATCAGCCGGCCGCCGGCCTTAAAGTGCCGGGGCCGGCGTCTCATCCCCAGTCCGCCACTTTTGGATATAGATATCACAAAAATATGCCACAAATAGAATGTACTATGTTTTTAGGAGTGATTGTGCACCTTTGCGTTAATAGTTCTGGAGAATTTGGTCACATAATTTCAGCAGGATGAGACCCATTTTCCTGCGTGTTAAACATACTGTACATATGAGCAACCGATAGATTTTCACTGAACTGGATATTTATTTCATGTGTGATTCTTAGAACATTAAAAGATATAAACGTTAACCATCTAAGCCATGTTAGTATAATTTTGGTACATGTTCCACCTTTAGGAGAACTCTTTGGTTTCCAGAATAAAGGGACGACCTTCCCTTCTCCAGAGGAGACAACGGAAGTAACAGAAGGTAAGTTATGGTACAGAATGAATTTTTCATTTTTTTTTTGCTTCTGTGTTTAACTGCATGTTAACACATTACTGAAATAATTTCACTTTCTTTCAGGCGCACCCCAGATATTCAGCACACCAGCCACCGGACCCCCAAAAGCGCTGCGTGAGTAACAGACAGCATGGTGCACAATGGCACATCTCAGATTCTATATATTGCTATAAGATACACAGGACAGAGCAGCTTCGGCAGAATTGGTAGCGTGCAGTCTTACAGTGAAGGAAAAGCAGAATTTAATGGGTTAAATGTGTAATGGTGTCTCATAGGATTAACAACTGATAACATTTCACAGGTTACTAAAGCATACATCCCAAGTGTCCCTGTTTTTCCAGGAGAGTCAGTTTTCAGGCACTGTCCTGGTTTTTGAAGGCAGTGGGGAGCACGGAGCAGTTGGGGAGAGATCCTCTGATCTCCTCTGACTGGCCCAGGGGCTGGAAAATCATTGATGGTCTGTGCTCTTGCAGTTCTTGGAGCATTGAAGCTCCACCTGGCTGCCTGGTGATGGTTTGCAGCTGAGCACCACTAGGTGGCTCCCCAGGTTAGGTGGGCAATCCCTTTATCCACTGACTCCCTTTCTCATCTATGTAATCTCCTTTTTCACACCAAACTCATCCATCCATGTCTGTATGGAGCTTGCTTTGTGCGCTGGGGCACAGTAATGCTGGAATAGAAAAGGCTCTTCCCCAAACTGTTCCCACAAAGTTAGAAGCAGAGCATCGTCCAAAATGACCAAGAATTTTACTTCTCTAAAACTAAGGGGCCCAAACCCAGATTTCACTAATTAAGAGGTGCGTCCCAATACTTTTGTCCATATAATTGTGCACAAAGCAAGGTCAATAAAGACATGGTTGGATGTGTCAAAGAGGAGGGAGATTGGACCATAACCGTGCCAGGCGATATTTGGGCAGGATCCACGGAATCTCTGCCAACAAATTCTTTATTCTTTAACTATTTTCAATTTCCACCCAGTCCAGAATGGACTCCTGCCTGGCCCATTCAGTGACTCTAGCTACATGCGCAGCATCATAATAAAGTTGTATATTTGAGAGGTCCAGTCGTTGAAGAGGTTTATATTTGCATAATAATGATAGCAAATTCTGAAAGTATAATCTCTGGATCTCAATAGGGAGGGCCTGAAACAAATATTAAAGGCGATGAAGAACGTTTTTCTCCCTTTCTAGGTTATATGAGGTAGAGACCAGTCCATAACTATGTTTTTAAGCAAATGGAGACATGTAAGAGTGTAAAAAGATTTGGGCTTGGTGGATGGGTTGTTGCCTTCATATTTTTGCACGCCATTTAAAAGTGTGGCTGCAGAAAGTGATGCTGCCATTTTGCATTGATGCCAAAAAGCCCCAGAATGTCTTGGTTAATATGTATAACAACAGCAACGTTTCGACCTCACAATGAGGTCTTTATCAAGTTTGAACTTTGAACGAATCCATTTACTATGACCCTAGCAGAGGCTTTCCTTTATAAAGATTGGATTCAGTCACTTATCCGTGGCGGGAGGTCAAAGGCAGATAACACTTAAAATAAATAGGTCCACTTTACGCTACTGAACGTCTTCTCAGCATCAGTTAGTAAGATATGGTTGGTGGCCGCAACTCGGGACCCATGTATCTCATCAATGATCTTGTTGGTAGTATCTTTCGCCTCCCGCTCGCTCCAGGACCGAGCTTGACTGGTAAGATTGAATCAAGAAGGGAATATATGAGGCTAGCTGTGTAGCTATCATCTTTACCAAAATGTTGACGTTGGCGTTGATTCGTGAGATGAATCTATAGTTGGCACAATATTCGGGGTGCTTCAATTGTCTTTGTGGGGACAATTCTCCATATAGTCACCCGTTTCTCCTGCTGTAAAGACTCAGACCTTAATCAGCCGTTGGTCTCGTCTTGGATTCAGAAGCCATATGCCTATCCCATGCATGTTTAACCCCCTCAATGTATTAACCATCAACATCTGGTAGCCCTACTTTACTTTTCCATCCCAAGAGGAGTACGTCTCATGATGGGTATTAATTTAACAATGTAAGCCCAGATTTTTAGTAATAGATATACCATTATCTATAATTATAACCTGCACTGAAATAAATAAATACTCCATCCCTGTACATCATTTCATTACAGAGCAATACTAAACATATTTCATGCACCTTTGTGAAGGCATCAAAGCTCTCCGCAAGTAGCATTTATACAGATATTCATATTCCAAATATTCTTTCTGCACGAGGAATATACTTTACCCACATATGACACAGCCATACAGTCAGGTGATGCTGTTATAGCCGGGCGGTTATAGAATAATTCCAGAAGGATCGTCTCACCCAGAAACAATTTGTAATTCCAGAGCTCTGTTGATGCTACAATCACATTACGGGGTTCTTTTGCTTCCATGCCTCATAAACCAAGAACTCATAAATTTGATGACATCCGACGTAATGGTTCTTGAGAAGGTTGCGTCGTGTTTCACCCGTGGACATAAATCAGAACTAGTGTCTGTTGTAAAATTAATTTTAGATTACTATAGATATATCTCTATCACACACATAAAGCGCTAGGCCTATAAAAACAGCTATTTCTATGCTATGCTACGCCAAGTGAGATAATAGCGGGCCATGCAGAGCCCCATACTGTGAATACAATGGAATGAACATAAAAATTATGCAATGTGGATTAGAGATTAATTTTTTGTATTGTTTGTTTGTTTTGTTTTTTTTTATCTTGTCTGTTAAAGGAGCACCCCAGTAAATTTCGATTATGTTTTGGACACAAATGTTTTTTTTGTCTTTTTTGCATCCCGAGAATTGAAATTGAAACCTTATGTTCTATATTGTGTGACCAACACCATGCAAGACCAAATAATACATCTTTGTGATTCATGGTGACAGAATTAACAATGATGTCCTGTTTTTGTGCCTCTGTATTAATGGCCCCTTGCCGGCCACGGAACCCTTTTATAAGAGGCGAGTTATTATTTGTATTGTATGCCACCTGACATTATTGCATTATTGAAACAGTATATTTATATATATATATTTTTAAAATAAAAAGAATAATAATTCAGACACAATTTCTATCTGAAAAATAACAAAATTAATAACATATAATTGTGCTATTTGCAATGTGCTATGCTGAATGCTATAACCGGATAAGCGAAAATGTTGAAACCAGCAAGTATCTTGTGTTTAGAAATAATTTATTAAGACCTTGGTTGGGTTTACACAATTTCCTTTTCCAAGAATTGCATTTTTTTTTCTAATAACTCTAAAAAGATTTCCTGACCCAGAGTGCACCGCAGCTTATGGGAATTCCGTGTTCCGAGATACCGTACTTGACAGCGAGCGTTATATATTAATAAACACCAAGAAGTGCCGTAGTACGGTACAATGGCTAGAAGAAAAATGGAAGAATACGCAAGGAAACAACTCATTTAGAAGGTCTGCAACACGGAGTAAGAGCCCTCAACGTCCAGTGTTGACCTTTCACAACCCGACAAAGTTATAGCAAGTGACAGGTGCCTCAGGTGTGATGTATGATTCACTCTCAGAGGCGCTAGGACAGGAGGTAGGTGTTCCTTGGGGATCAGTTTCCAGAATAAGCCAAGAAATATAAGTGTGGGTTCTGTGAAGGTCAACGACCATGCAACACGTCCCACCGGTAGCAGAACATAGACATGCTTTGAGTCTGGTGTTCCTGGTAGAGTAAAGAGGTTTTGTAACATTAGGATAGAATGTTGAGGTTATTCGTAATCCAATTTTAATTGAAGTGTCTTCTGTATGTCATGCTGGTTTGGTAGCTCTCGGAGAGCGTTGGACAACAAGAAAAGAATGATAACACATAGGCAGGTGTATAAACGGGGTTCTAGATTTAATTCTGACACTTGAAAGACTCATTAAGAAGAAGGAGCATTTAAAATCTTAGAGGGAGAGAGAGAGAAAGAAGGAAAGAAAGAGAGAGAGAGAGAACAAAAGAAAGAGAGAGGAAGAAGAAAGAGCCAAAAAATATAACAAAAGAATTTTAGCATTATGTCTGACATGTGTGTGTACAATGAACAAAAATAACAGGCCAATAAGAAACAGAATCAGAAGTGTCCATCTCAGTGAGTAGAGGAATTTATGCATTTTGAGGGAACACAAACGCCTTAGAACGCGTTAGAAAGCGTTGAGTGCTTTGGGAACATACTCTGTAAGTAAATGGGCTGTTGACTGCTTACCTATGTACTGTTCCGGTATAATAGAAAGCATGTGTATAGTTCAAAAGAAGACATGGTTTTCAATTCTTATCTCATCAGCCCCACAATGAATTACATCCCATTAAAGTGCCTTTTCTTCATATGGTGTTGCTTTGTGATGTCACAAAGGTGATGGAAGCAATTGTTTTACAACATTTTTAATGAATTTGTGTTAAGAGAAAGATTTCTACTGTGGCAAACACGAAATAGTCCCAGGCTTTATGGAAGGTGATTATACAAACCTGGGTGGGAGAGACGGCTAAGAGAAAAAAGGAAGATAAGGAGAGAGGGTAAAAAAACGGAGAGGCGTAATTCCTGCTGCTTTGCGATTGCCGGCTGGTTTATCAGCAATATTTTCCGTAACAGACTGAAACGTGCGATCCCGACAGCTCTGTAAAATAATATTTTTTGTATGTTACAGCTACAGAAGCAGCCAGTGTGATTGGATTCGGAACTTTTGAAATGGGTACGTTGGAGAAACTTTGGTTTTTTTTTTTAATTTAAACTATAGCTTCAATTACATCAAAGAACGTTTTAACAGATATTTAGATACAATCCTCCCGGCCTTAAGGAAACAAATAAAAATAAAAAAAAGTATATTACAATGTTTGTATGTCCATTTTTGGAACATATTGCTTTTTCTTGTAGCTTTCATGTGTTTTTTAAAATATTGCTGGCTCTACCTGCAGGGCGGATTTTAGAAGGTTCCATGGCAAGCTTATACATTTTGATTCTTCACTACGTGGTCTTACTGCATGCACAAACGTCATGTAGTTTAATTATTTTGTATTAAGGGTGGGCATTGACCTGGCAGTTGGTTGCTAGTGTGTTCTGCATCTGTATTCACCACTACACTATTCAAAAGTTTGGGGTCACTTAGACATTTCCTCCTTTTTTTATGAAACGCTAAATTAAGTTACATAAAATGGATGAGAAATTCAGCGCAGACAGGGTTAATGTAAATGACTATTGTAGCTGGAAATGGCTGATTTTTAATGGAATCTCTTCATAGGCGTACAGAGGCCCTTTATCACTCCCATCACTCCTGTGTTCCAATGGCCCTTTATCCCTTTAACTCCCATCACTCCTGTGTTCCAATGGCCCTTTATCACTCCCATCACTCCTGTGTTCCAATGGCCCTTTAATCACTCCCATCACTCCTGTGTTCCAACGGCCCTTTATCACTCCCATCACTCCTGTGTTCCAACGGCACGTTGTGTTCGCAGATCCAAGTTTAGGTTTAAAAGGCTAATTGATGGTAAGAAAACCCTTTTACAATTATGTTACAGCCAGAAATGTCCTTGTTTTCCATGAAAACAGCTGAGAGACCCCAAACATATAAACGTATTTGACCCCTGACAATGCCGATGTTACATCACGGCAATACATGAGTTGGTTCAAGCTGTTGCTCTCTGGAGATGATTGATTTTAATAGAAACAGACGAGTGAAAAAGTGAAAGTGAAAAAATATCTTTCAAAAATTGTCCACACATCCTTTGGTCCTCAATGCTAGAAATACTATTTATATACTAACTAATACTATTTATATACTAACTAATACTATTTATATACCAACTAATACTATTTATATACTAACTAATACTATTTATATACTAACTAATACTATTTATATACTAACTATTTATATAGAAACCTTTGTTGCCCAAAGCCAATATATATTTTTTAAAAAGTAAAGTTGTAAGAAAGTAACATATCAATACATTATTTTAAAATAAATTATAAATAACATACTATATATACAAATGTTATCCAAAGGTTAAAAATACATCATTTGTGTGGGTCCACTTACCACTGGAATTAAAATTGCAAAAAAGGGCCATCCTTAGGATGTAAAATACCACTGGTGGTCATTAAAGGGGGTTAAAAAAATCACAATTCTTTCCTCTTTCTTTCCTCTTCTCTTTCTCTTATTTCTTTATTTTTCTTTCTTCCTCTCTTTTCTTTTTTTTCTCTCATGCCTTTTAATAGGAATTTTAAAAGTCAAAATATCACAATTCTTCATAAACACAATTTTCATCCTGCGAATTAATATCTTACAAAATTAACATCATACGTTTGGAAGTAGAGAAATAACGGTTGGCTCACAAGACAACCCCCCAACCTATTTTTTAATGAAAACAAAATAACATAATAACACCCAATCATTTCTTTTTTTTTTTTTTTTAAGCAGACCCTGCCCCCTTTTTGGGGCATTAATCTCTCATTCCTCCCCTGATGCCCCTCTTTTCTAGGAGCTCAGGATGTTTGCTGGGTATGAGGTTCTACAGCCTCAAATGTCACAATAACGTCTCTATGTCAGGGAATGAGCGTCTATATTAAATTGTATGACTCGTTATTCTTCTTCTAAATACCCCAAAGGTACATAAACAGCCATCACTGGGTCGCAAAGTCACATAAATATCTTGATAAACCCCTCAAAACATCTGTGTACTCAATAAAGGTCAGGTCAGTCGTTTCAAGGTGTCATGGGCATGTAATTACTTTATGACGATGTAAATTATATGACATCAATAAGGTCCGTATTGAGTCAGCGATGCGTTAAATACTTCATCTTGATCTTCAACATTATCTATAGCAGCGAATAATGATTTCATTTAGTCAAAATTCAACAATTGATCTCAGCAATTGCCTGGCCTTGCAAACCTGCCATGTGCCCTTACGCAGCTGTTTCGTTGGCTACACAAGCAAACGTATAAAAATGGGGCAAAATGGGCCAAACAAGCCCCAAAAATATTGGCCTTCTGGCATGCATCTGCTGTGGACTACAACTCTCATCATTCTTTGTAATTAGCATAGGATTTGATGGCCAATAAGACCCATTTAAAGACTTAGACCTTAATCTTATCCTAGATTCCCAATAGCTTTATGCCTGTCCCATGGATGGTTACATTCCCTTACGGTGTTTACCACTTCTGCAAGTAGGCTGTTCCACTCATCTACCACCCTCCCAGTAAAATTAAACTTCCTTACATTCCATTTTAAGCCTCTCATCCTCTAGTTTTAGATTATGGCCTCTTGTTTCTAACATTTCTCCTCATTTCAAATACATTTCCCTCCTGTACTTTGTTAGAATGTTAAAATTGCTGAAAAAGCTACTTTTACACATTGTTTGTTTATTGTATACTATTATTTTTATGTATAGTGCCATCATATGCCACAGCGCTGCACGGTGGGCTACCCTGGGATAAATATGGCTTCAACCACCTCATCTCCCATGTCTCTTCCTAGCGTTACAATAACAAAATGTTTTTTCTTTTATGATTCAGGTGTTACCCGTAAAAGCAGCGTTAGTCCTGCAGGAGAAAGTAAGTGAAAAAAACAATTCATCAGATCAAACCTCGCATAACAACGATGTAATAAAATACATAGCGGCATTCAAGACGTTCAACGCGCAGGAAGCCGCGTTCAGAATGTTCAGCCTTTACCAGGTCTGGATACTTGTGTCCAATGATCAATTTAATAAATGGCCTTGTCTTACCGTTATATGCGGTCTGCTCACAGAATAGTGGCGTGTCATACGTGACATGGTTATACTACATACGCGTGGGGCAGGAGACCTAATGGGGTCCATACGTCCATTATCTCTTCTAACGGTCTTGTAAGCCACCCTAAGTGGTCATAAATTGAGATCAACTCCTCGTTGGTGATAAAGCACATTAAACGTTTTTTTTCCACCGTTAAGCAAACCTGACTAAAAACATCATTGCTTACCCCACAGCAGATCTCTTCCCGCTCCCTCTCTCCCCGACAGTACCATAGACATAGATCCTCGCTGTCGGAAGTGCGTTATTGGCACTGACGAGCCCGTCCTATAAGATTTGTTTAATCGTTTCCTTAAGGATGGGAAAAAAGTTTAATGTCACATAAAATGAAACGTTTTATGGGGTATCATATTTTTAGGGCCTTTTGGTGAACCTTGGTGACCAGGGTAGAGTCGGGAGGGCTTTTAATTAGAAACTTGATTGCAGCTTGATTCATGGTGGCACTGGTTCTGGTCATATTATACGGCTGTAACGTCCCTCTCTTCATAGCAAAGACCAAAAATGTACTGTCTTTATTATCATTTTTATCTTTTATTTATATAGCACCAACAGTTTACGCAGCGCTTAATACAATACATATATTCAAGGGGTCTGACAAGACGAGAATTGACTGACTAAGACAAACCGATACATTAGGTGGAGAGGCTCGGCTCGCAAGCTTACGAACTTGAAGGATTATTAACACTTTAGGACACTGAAATCTTTTATCACACATACATATCCAAAATATTTTCGAACGTTAGCTTTTAGTGAACTGTTAGGCTTCGTTATATCCCTTTCTAGTAATATTCTTGAATATGATTGGAATGTTTGTGTCTCGATGATCGTATATGTGTATTGGTAAACAAATTGCTCTGCAACCCTGTCTTTTACTTACCAGTGCCGGATGCTGGCCCAGGGCTCGAGGTCCAAGGGGTGGGCAATAACACCCATCCGAATTGCCAATAGCTCTACCCGGTGCACTAGAGCTCGATGGCATCAGATGGGGAAATAATCTGTGTTATAACCGTCCCTTTTATAATATGGTGGTCTGTACTTAGACAGAATAGTGCCAGTCAAGCGCCCTTGTGCACACCTTTCGAGATGGAGAGCAGGGGTATGAGGGCATCTGCCGGATGCTCAGCACAAGGAAGATGAAGTGCGTTGGGGGGACAGGTCAGGCCCAGGGTACCGGTCCTATGAATACATGACTGTTAACTTTCATTTGCTTCTACATGACTTGACATCGGAATCAGAAACGACCTTCTACTGTGTCAAGACTCAGATCTCGGGTTTGCTGGTCGATCTCAAAATGCCAACCTTTGCCCTGTGGGTCCGTCTCCTGGACAGTAAATTCATTGTAGCGTAAAATGTATTTCTCTTGAGAATAGTAAGAAAGTTATAGTCAACTCCTCCTTTATAATGTTTTTTTCTGTACATTGAGCATCGAGGAGATGAGCAGGAAGAATCATTTATTCATGAAGCCAAAAAAAGGGGGTTTATCTCCTTAAAACTATTTTCTAGCAGCAATAAGGAGGGTAAAAAATTATTTTTGTAATCCAACATAAGTTTATAATGTTAGTGGGCAGCAAAAGGCAATAGCTGGGTTCTTAATTTCAACAGAGGTGATTAAAATATATTTTTATTCACATATATATGATCTGATTTATATGAAAATGTATGCTCCGTGGCATAAAATCTGTCATTTCCTTTAGGCAGTTCCCGCAAAATCATCACAACGCCTACAAGTAAGTACAAGCAAGACTGAAGCATTTGTGTTACTGAACGAGGATGGCAGCGCTTGGGAGGTAGAGTGTCACTCAAACCGGCAGCGCTACTGTGCATGCACACAAATCTGTGCATGCCCAGTATATATACTCCAATGTTCCAGACAGGAACTAGAAACCATAGGGCCCTGGTGCAAACTTGCCCCAGGCCCCCAAACATCACAAGCAACATGTCCCACAGTGCCATCTTTGCTCCCAAACAGCACGTCTGTCCCATATTTGTAACTGTTACCCCCAAACATCTTGTCTGTACCATGTTTGTCCCCCAACAACTTGTCAGTGGCTCCAAACAGCTTATCTGTGCCATATTTGCCTCCAGACATATTTCCTGTGCCATCTTTGGCACCAAACATCTTGTCAGCCCCACATGAGCCCCACAAACAGCCTGCCTGTGCAATTGTTTTCCCCTAAACAGCTTGTCAGCGTATCATACAGCCTGTCTGTATCATATTTGCCATTAAACAGCTTGTCAATGCCATCTTTGCAACAAACAGCTGTTCAGTGCCCCCAAACAGCCTGTTTGTGCCACCTTTTGCTCAAAGATAGCCTGCCTATGCCATCTTTGCATCAAACAGCTTGTCAGTGCCACCAGATGCCACCATCTCTGTGGACAAGGATGGCACAGACAAGAGTTGTAGCTAGCAGTGATATTTTATTTTTGCAACAAAAAAAAGCAAAGAATACCAAAAAAAGACAGGACCCCCCCCCTCAAAACCACATGGCAGAAGAGTGACATTTTATGAATGCATATTCTTTCATTTGCTGTCCATAGTAGACAAAATGACAATCAGGGACACTTCACCCTTCTTCCAGATCACTGGTTGTGATATAAACATTTAACATAAATGTTGGCAAATGATGAAGCTATTTGTGGGAATTGTGGGAATTAATTTGTGAATTTTGCTACACTTACATTATGTCTGTGATAATATAATTGTCAGTAATATCACGTCTGTAACTTAGTTTTTTCCTAATGCTAATAGCTTTTTAATTGCTCAGAAAATCCCAGTTTCACTGGAAATGAAATCGTACAGTTACCGTACAAGTAATGTTCTTAAATTGGAAGAAAATATCTGATGAAAAATGTATTAAACCATTGAATAGTGTATGATGCACCACAAGTAATTATAAATCATTATATATATATTATATATATATATATATAATATATACACTACCGTTCAAAAGATTGGGGTCACTTAGAAAAGTCCTTTAAAATAACATAAAATGGATCAGAAATCCAGTGCAGAGTTAATTTTGTAAATTATTATTGTAGCTGGAAATGGCTGATTTTTAATGGAATCTCTTCATAGGTGTACAGAGGCCCTTTATCACTCCCATCACACCTGGGTCCAAATGGGCCCTTTATCACTTCCCAGCAATGTCCAATGGCCCTTTATCACTCCATCCACTCCTGTGTTCCATGGCAAGTTTCACATCACTCCTTGGTTCCAATGGCCCTTTACACTCCCTCACTCCTGAGTTCCAATGGCCCTTTATCACTCCCATCACTCCTGTGTTCAATGGCCATTTATCACATCCGCATTCCTTGTGTTCGCCCCCCTTATCATCCCATCACTCCTGTTCCAATGGCCCTTTATCACTCCCATCACTCCTGGGTTCAATGGCCCTTATCACTCCCATCACTCCTGGGTTCCAATGGCACGTTGTGTTCGCTGATCCAGGTTTAGGTATAAAAGACTAATTAATCGTTAGAAAAACCTTTTGTGATTATGTTACAGCCAGAAATCACCTTGATTTCCATGAAAACAGCTGAGTGACCCCAAACCTTTGAAAAAACAAAACAATGCGTATGAAATGATAAACTTTGTATTTAGAATTTATCTAACTTAAAACATGCCCCCTAGAGACAGGCTTTAAGATGGCAAATGAAAGCACGGCTCATTCTGCGGCATCTCCTGTCAACCCAGTAACCGAAAGCGAACTCCACGAATCCTTAGAACGAGGTGAGTGCAAATTATTCAGATACCTGACAACTTCCAGAGACCAGAGTCTTCTGAGCCTCTGCTTCCTACACATAGAAAGCGGAAGGTCTTCCTGCGAGTTACAGAGGCAAATGATGATGTTTCTGCCTTTAAATTTAATAACAAAATAAAATGCAGATACGTGTTTCTAATTGTATCGAATTTAGATTTTTGAAGTAGTTACTGTAAGTAGCACTCGGCTCAGTGACTCCTCGATGTTATCTTGGCCATTTTTATAAAAACATACATTCAATTCTTTTTTTTTTTAAATGTATAATAAACATTTTATTCAGCATTCAAATTTTCTGATTTTTTTTTGGGGGGGTAAATCTGCTAAACACAATCCTGCTCATAACAATTGTGTGCATATAATCTGTCCTTTATGATCACTCCGACTCTCCTATAAGTAAAAGGTGACTTTCCCCGTACGCTGTTTACACTTCAGTATGTCGAGCAAACAAACCGTCGTAAATCTGACATTTTATTCTTTAATGACACAAAAAAAAGAAAATGTTCAGAAAGCCGTCCGTAGTTGAGCCGATGCGACATACAGTCATTCTTGGAGAATGGCGCTTTCCTTTCACTTGAACTAACAGCCTATCAGTGCCTGCTTTTGTGTCACATGACAATTAAGTGTTCCCTGCAAAAGTGATGACAAAATGTTATATGAATAAAGAATTGCATAGAGTTCAGCAGGACTATGAATGATGCGTCTAATGCTGCATTTACAGCCCCTTTAACCCATGATCTTCCCATTTTAACTTTTATTGCTTCATTGTGACTTGGTGCTCTGAATAAACGTCTGTTGTATATTTGTTTATTTCGTATGCATGCACACAATGCACATGCTACAGAGACAAAGGGGTTTATTCACTAAGCAGAGACTTGTCAGGAACGCAAACACAACTCTCCGTTTAGTGAATAGACCCCATTCTGTACTGTCCTACCTCAGTTCACCTATACCGTGCCATAAGGAATGAAGTACAAAATAAATTCTTTTTGCCTTCAGTGTGCGACAGGTACCACTTCCATCAAACGAAAGAGGATGGAAATGTAAAGGCTGAGCTGCCGCTCCTCGGGGAAATGCTTTTCTGCCTGACCGGCCGATGTCCAGAAGAATTCGAATCTTACGGCTGTTACTGCGGCCAGGAGGGCAAAGGGAATCCCATCGATATATTGGACAGGTAGAGCGCGACACCGAAAAAACACACACAATCCATTAAACCAGCTCATTTCAAAGTAAGGACTAAAACTAGAGGTCTAGATGTAATGTAAGGATATATTACTTTACTGACAGGGTGGTAGATAAGTGGAAGAGCCTCCCAGCAGAAGTGGTAGAGGGTAATACAGTGAGGGAATTTAAAGATGCATGGAATAGGCATACGGCTCCTGAATCGAGACCGAAGACTGATTAACGGACGACTAGATGGGCTGAATGGGTCTGATACGTTTAGGATGCAGTTTGAGCATTATGGGATTTGTAGTTCTACCATCTGTTGGCCACCTTAATATCCAGAAGATATCTTGGCTAGTGGGATTCTAACATCCCACAGAGAACAACCGGCCACAAAAAGAAATCTCAGTGCCTGCAAGGGATCGGTGGCTGAATTTAACGCTGAACGTGAGTTTTTCGGGTTCTGCCCTTAATCTGTGAACTCCCTATTTTTGTGCTTTTAGCTGCTGTTTCTCCCATCAGTGTTGCATCGATCATTTGAAGAAACTAGGCTGCCAATCAGAGAGAAATATAAGGTCAGAGGTCGTGTGTGCGGACAACAAGCCAACATGTGAGTATAATTCGAGACCCTCCTGGTTATATAGCACTGCCGTAATATCACATTATTATTATATATAGTTTTATATAGCGCCATCATATTCTGCAGTGTTGTACAAAAGGTAATTGCATCATGGATGGCGTCCCGTTACCTAAAGCTCAACATCTCTAAGACCGAACTCATGGTAATCCCGCCATCTGTCCACTTTCCCTGACATCTCTATTACTGTTGATAACTCCACTATCCATCCAACAGACCAGGTTCGCTGCCTTGGTGTCACCCTCGACTCTGCTGTCTCCTTTATCCCTCACATCCAGTCCCTCACCAAATCCTGCCGCCTCCACCTGAAAAACATCTCCCGAATCTGCCCTTTCCTCACGCAAAATACCACCAAATTGCTAATCCACTCCCTTGAGATATCCCGCCTGGATTATTGCAACTTCCTACTAACTGGTCTCCCCTCTCCCGCCTTTCACCGCTTCAATCTATCCTCAACACTGCAGCTAGACTAATCTTTCTCTGCCGCTGCTCCACTATGCCAATCACTTCAGTGGCTCCCCATACCCTTCGGAATCAAAGACTTGCAGCGGTCAGCTTGAATACATTGCAAGTGCCACGTAGGAGCTGATCTCCCTTAACATGGCCACATGATAACGTCTTAAAGCTCAAGTTCCACGGTGCCTAAAAGTAAAGACTCGCACCCCGTAATTTCATTCTCAAAGTAACTCTTCATCCAAGTTAAATTGGCCCAATCTGTGCAACCATGTTAATTGATATGTTAATATAATTAGTAATTCATACACAACATTACAGAATGGAATCACAAATAGACAAAATGGCGGACGTCTTAACTATATAAGACGTAAGATTGGTCTGTCGTATATTTTTGGTCCAAGGAGCTGCGTGATACCATTAAGTTACCAAGGGTTATGGAGTAAGATGTAGACTCATGAGACCTTAGATGTCCCTTCTTCAGATGTAACTTCCGACCACGTACGATTTGCGTGTAACTCTTGGGTAATATTCACTATTATCTTTCAACAGGTGTAGGATGGAGTATCTGCGATAAGCTACTGTGCGCGTGTGATAAAGCTGCCGCAGAATGCATGGCCGCCGCTCCGCTCAACGAGACTGTCAGATCGCTGAACAGAGACCAGTGCCGGGGCGAGACCGTGGTCTGTAGCAATGGCGGAGCGCAAGAAAAACCAGACCGGGCTATCGCCGCTCAGTCTGAGAGCTCGAGCTCGGAGGAGAGCAGCGAGGAACGCAGCCCAATGAGGGAAATCGTGGGAGCGGGACACATGCGTAAACCCAATACCGGATCTCCAGCGCCACGTGGACGACGGCCACGCTCTGTATATCTGGGAAAGTAGGAAATACGGAAAATGTATAAAATATATAATATTTCCCCTTCTCTCTTGTTCTTAGCTAATTCATATATAAAGAGAATTTTTTTACGCATAATCTAGTTTTTGCTCTTATTTGGGATATGAGGTAGGTTAATGTACAGACTCGGGTAACAATGAAAAAGGAAACACGGACCATAGCGATTAATAACACATGTTACGTGCTTACACCTTTTTCTTTAAAATATATAAATATCATGTGAATTGTATTAGGGGGGACATAAACCTTTTATATCATGTAGTACAGTTGATAAGTTTGCTTTAAGTATAGAAGCGTGATCGCTCATGAAGATGTTTCCCTGCAAATCCCATGTACAGAAATTGCTCTGGTGCGGCTCAGCACCCCGTAGAGCACATAAGCCGGATCGGCAGCTCTCCCAACAGCAGCACAGGAGTGGGCCTGATTGGCCAGAAGTTATTTGCCCCCCTGGTTTTGCGTTGGGGACTGCCGCCACCTGGACCTACTGCCCTAGGCCCAGGCCATAATACGTCATGGAACAGACCGCTCAGATTCAATTTATGGGCATTTAGCAAGGATGTACTCCACAAAAAGGGAAAGAAAAAGTGCCCTACTGTTCAAAAGTTTGGGGCCACTTTCCTTGTTTTTGAATGAAGAGCAGATTTTGCCCATTAGAATAACATGAAATGGATCAGATATCCAGAGCAGACGGGGTTAATGCTGTAAATTATTATTGTAGCTGGAAACGGCTGATTTTTAATGGAATCTCTTCATAGGCGTAGAAAAGCCCTTTATCACTCCCATCACTCCTATGTTCCGATGTCATGTTGCGTTCGCTGATCCAAGTATAAAAGGATAATTGATGGTTAGAAAACTCTTTTGTAATTCTGTTACAGACAGAAATGTCCTCGTTTTACATGAAAACAGCTGAGTGACCCCAAACTTTTGAATGACAAATCTTTCTGCCAAGACAAAAGCTAAATCTCCAACAGGCTGAATTACGACCTACTGTGTGCCAGCAGAACGAGTATTATATGCATTATAGTCTGTATTAGGCGACGCTTTATATTAAAACACTAAGGACTATCCACAAGCTGATAAATAGAATACCTTTGTATTATGCATGCAAACGAGGTGATAAACACCGTTGCTTTTATTCAGAGGGATTCATCTGATGTGTAGCAATATTCTATTTTAAAATAAAATAAAGGATTATACGTAAAATAAATATTTAGATTGTAGCGTTTTTTTTATTTTTATTTTTTTTTAGACACACCCTTGGAACATGCCGTATGTCACGTGACTAGCGACATAGTAACACTCGGGTTGGGAAAAAATGTGTTCATTGGTGACACCAGTGGCAGAAAATGTGGGTTTCCAACCACTTTAACCCCTAAACTACTAAGTCTAGTCCCTATTTTGGGTGGATTTACCTTGTAAGCAAACAATCGCTCACTAAAGTGTAAACTGAAATAAATTTATGCAGATGGGATGAAGGCCATGCCGAATAATCGGTGTTTTGCAACAATATAAATGTGATGGTCGGGCTGCCCCTGAACTCTATAGGTCACCAAGACTGGAATAAGACAATATCCGGGTTCTGCTACAACTCAGCTCGCCTTTGCGCATGATTTATAAATCTATTGATTATTTAAAATAGAATATATTTAGCTTAATGGCTTCTTGGTTTGCTGCTGCTCAGTGGGCCAGTTACAAGGGAGACCTCTGATCTCCACATCGCGCCTGTTTACACCAAGCAGTACAGCCTCCATACCACAGTGTACTCAGCGCTAGGCATCCTTAGCAGGCAAAGCGTCAGGATACGGCGTTATAATCGGACTTGGCGGCCGCGGTTGACGGCGTTACCCTGGGGCATAGCTGCCAACGCCAATGACTTCCCACCGGGGGCTTTCTCTGTCCATATACACAGTCAAGAATTTTACTGCCGGCATCTGTAATAACACCTTTAAGACGAAAATGTAAATTCTTTAAGAAAAACTAAAAGAAAGAGAAAATGTGATTCATAAACACAATAAGACAAGCAATCTTCCGTGGTTGTGGCGCTTTAATAGAGCTCAGCGTGAAATAACGCAATGACAAAAACATACAAATCTAAAATAAAATGTCACAAAACAGCATATTTAAGACAATCTAAACAGTGACGAAACAATAATAAATCCAATACAAAACAAATTCAATCTCTACTTTATTTATTTTTTTTAAATTGCTATTCCTATGAGCTAGAATCACATAACCAGCTATCCGTTCATCTCATAGTAGCCAGCGATGAATTATCGAATTTCCCCTATTAACAGATCTTCCGTTGAGATAGGATTCTAAATTTTATCGCTAAGAATCCATTAAGAAACTTGAATAGAAAAGGGGGGGGGTCAGTCCCCAACATCCACATGGAATAATTTAAATAATCCAATCACATTGCGAAATGCAATTCAGTGCCATAAAGATATATTTAATGACGTATAATATATAAAAGGGACAGGTTAATGTGTGATAGGCGAGCGAGGGCCACCTTTTATGCTAAATGTATGGGGGATTCACTAGCAACCCCCTTGGCTCCCACCTCCAGCGATGGCTTGTGTTGGGAGTTCCAAGGAGTCTAACGAGAACCCCCCATATACATACCCAAAAAATGAAAGTGAATAGGGGCTGCCACGCTGCAGCTTCTTCATGTTTATGTGCTTATAAAGTGCGTTGGCATTCATTCTTCATTGGTGGGGCTGCAAGGGGACAGCAGACTTTACCTTTAAAGAACACGGACCACTTCTTCGCTATTCATTACGATGGGTCAACGCTGGCAAGATTCTCCAGCTAGAGTGGCCGAGCTGGCCCTGTATAATGTATAATGCAATGTGATTTGGATGATTTAACCGCAGAGGGCCAAGTTCTTGCTGGAGCTCCTCTTGTAGCCACAACTCTCACGAAAACCTTCCTTCCATAATGACGTTTGTCTCATTGCATTTTCAGCAAAAGCTTTGTTTTGAAACACTTTAGGGCATATTAGTGGTATTGAGAGAGACTGTTTTACATTTGGACAGCCTTATAAAGCAGCAATAAATCTATATCTGTATATAATCTTTACATTTTGGCAGGTGACAGATCCACACTAATTTGACCGTTCTAATAATATTTCTCCATAGGTTGGTGTTACTAATAAATCATTAGCAGCACCACCACCACTACTATTATGCATTTTTTTCCACCATAATATACAAAATATACTGGATCGTAACCATGGAAAAACAGCCAGCGATATAACAAGTAACGGGTACTTTCACAAAGTCTCACTGCAAGATACTGAACACACAGACAACATTTCTACGGAGCCAAGGGACGGAATCTGATTTACGGTACATTTAACACAAGAATAATAAAAAGAAACAAACCGACATTACAATATTTGTATCACTGATAGCTCAGCGGATGATTAACGGCGATTATCTGTTGGAACAAAAGCAATAGATGTATTAGGAACAGTATTTTTCTCTCTCTCTATAGGTTTTGTGAGGTCTGCCTATACAGGATTATTTGCGCACAGCTAAAACCTATGCCTATTTTATTTTTCCTCTTCCGGGACTAATTAACGAACATCTACAAGCCAGCTATTTACAATAAAAAGGGAGAACACAGTGTCTCGGTACCTGGGTTCCGCATTTAAATTTGTATTTTTGCTACAAGCAAGCAAACCCTGTAGACGCTATTAGATTTAGAAATTAGACGCCACGTTGGAGATGGGATTCAAGATGAATTTATCGCAATTATCAACATTATCTTTTATTTACACGACCGTTCAAAAAAAGTTTTGGGGCACTTAGAAACGTAATTGTTTTTGAAAAAAAAAGCAGATTTTGCCCATTAAAATAGAAATTCCAGGGCAGACGGGGTTAATGTTGTAAATGACTATTGTAGCTGGAAAAGGCTGATTTTTAATGGAATCTCTTCATAGGCGTACAGAGGCCCTTTATCACTCCCATCCACTCCTGTGTTCCATGGCCTTTTGATCACTCCATCCACTCCTGGTTCCAATGCCCTTTATCACTCCATCACTCCTGTTTCGCAATGGCGCCCGTTGTGTCGCGATCCAAGTTAAAGGCCTAATTGATGTTGCATAAAACCCTTAGCAATGATCTTATTACAACTAAAAAATGTCCGTTGAGTCCCTGAAACAGTCTAAGTGACCCCAAATCTTTGGTTAGTGTTTTTATATGCGTCAACAGTTCGCAGCCACTCTTACGTCCTTACAGTCAGATGTCTGCCTTATGACTTAGAAGATTGACAAAAATAGAGATGAACCGATATATAGTATCTGTAACCTGTAGACATAAAAACAGAAATTGTTTCTCAGTATATCGCTGAATCCCCCCCCCCCTTGATATTTAATTACTTTTGATAGATTTATCTCCGTAATCTGGTGCTTTTATCGCCATGGCACTCGAATGGCCAATCAGCAGGATTATTCCATTGGTTGCTATGGTGATAAGACCACTTTGCAAAAGTTTTACTGCCTTTCAGAGCAGACACTCCAGCAATAGAATAAAAAATAAACAATAAAAAATCCACAGCAAATTAGGGCTTAAGTATACCTAAATATATTTTTTGTAAGGCATTAATGTGTTCTTCATGATATATTTTATTTATTACATAGTAAAGTGCCAAAGCTCCTATAATTTGTTTCAGTAAAAGAAAATTCCCCTGCCCTTATATCCTCAATTCCCTTAAAATACATGTGAATAGGTTCTAAACGGTAATAAAAACTGGGGTGTCTGTATTTCAGAGGGAACTAGAATGTTTATTAATATCCAATAGGATGTGGATAGTGGGAGTTATAGTAGAACCTCCAAAGGAGGGCATTTGCCCCACTGGCAGGCAGTGGTCACGGGATAAACAGCATATTGCACTTTGGGGTTCAAAGGGGATGCCCATATATCAGTGAATCTGGGGCAAAGTTTAGAAAGTGTAGCAACCAATCAGCACGCGCATTCCACTGGTTTCTATAGCAATAAAACCACTTTTTAAAAACTTTGCCCCAGAATCCCTTTTTTATGCATTACCCCAAAATTCTATAACAGCAAAAAAGTATAAAGTGTACATAATAGTTCAAACTGAGCTTTCACAAGCCAATAACAAAAAAATAATAAAAGACACGCAGGAAGTTTAATATCATAATAGAATATAATTCCTTTACATATTCACAAATAAACAAATGCAATTCTAATCCCTTACCTCGTTAAAAAAAATAATTAAAAAAAGTCTGAGCCTCGACCCTCCCGAGTGCCGGGGGAGTGTGCAATATTTAGCAATGAAAGGGTCAAGGAGGCCTGTAAAGCATACACCATTTTAAAGCGTTTATTGTCTATGCTAAAAAATAATAATAATAATAATAAAAAAAGGAATATTTCGTATTTCATTTTTAAAATAATTTTGGAGCAAAAAGCGGAGACCGAATGTATAAAGCCTTCGGAGGAGTGCATTTATCCGCGCTCGGATGGAGTATTAACAGGCATTGGGGCATTACTATTTCATAATACAAACTGGTTAACCCCTTGCGGTGGGAAAATGGGTAGAACGTAAGCCTGCGCCCGGTTTAGAAGCCGCTCCTTCGAAACCAGGGTCCGCCTTGTTATTTCTGCATGAAATCCGCCACAGAGCCGCACTTTCCATTTTAAAAATAAATCTGCCTCTAAAATCTCAAATAGCAAAATATAAACTATGATCATTTACTAAGATCTTCTTTATACGCTTATGTATCAGCCGTTTATTTCTGGGTACATGGATAAAATATCACGGGACGCTGTATGACATCATTGAAATGATTTCCACCCGTTCTAAAGGTTCTATAACAGTAATGACAGCCATGGGTAGGGTAAATTACTGTAAATGCTGTGAATGTGCTACTTCAGTACACACAAAGGTCTGGGAACTTCATCTCGTACACGGGAACCGACTGGTACTGAGCGTGCCCTGCAGTGATGGTTATCGTCCCCGATGGGCTTGGCGGTGGCCTGAAAACACAAACAAAAAATATAACACGCGTAGGGTTAACACGTGAGGTCACTGCTGAGCGCTGTGATATGATGTCATATCTTTGCCGCTCATGTGCAGCGACTTTTTGGCACAGTCCTCCATAGTGTAAATGGGACGGCCAGGAGGCCAGAGATCCCCCTTATGACCAACTAATTGAGCAGAGGTAGTCTTGGAGGAGATAATCACCAAAGAGGACACTCTGCCCACCGGTTTGGCCAATGAGGCACTTCCAGCAGAGTTTAGGGTCTCTGAACTCATCGTCACACAGGTATACAACACACATGTCAGGGCAGTTTATGACACGTTAAACTACAAGATATATCTGAGGGCAAAATAAAAAAAAAAAAACAAGTGTTGGCACCGTCCCTTTAACTTACGGATATTTGGGGGGAAAATGTGATCTATTGCTGGCCAGAGCCGAGCAGGTTATATGCCAAGGTATTTCGGGTACACGAGACAGAGCTGAATACTGGAATCACGTTAAACCGAATTAGTAGAAAAAGAGAAAAACAAAAAACAGTCTTGCCACTTTCTATGATAGAATAGATTAAGGACATATCTACTAAATATGAATGATCGTCATCATTGTAACTAGTCTCTGTATTAGGTCAGAGATGAGGATAAACAGAGACTATTTCTCAATATATTCCCATGTGACTGTGCCTTTATAAAAAGGGAAACCATAATAACTAAGAACTTTATTCTTCTTTTGGCTCAATTCTATTAAAGGAAACAAAGTTTAGTAAGAATGCGTGGACTCGGGGAAAGGTCCTCAACGCACCCGGCAGGAACCTCGATTACCTGATGGTGAGCTCCAGTATCTGCGCCAGCTTGTCATGAAGCATGTTTGCCTGCGAAAAAAATAAAATAAAATCATGTCCCAGAGATAAGAGATTGATTATTAAAGCCAAATCGGGGTTAGTGTCGTAAAACACGTTACATCCATTCACGGGGAAGTCTCTGCGCGCCATGAACAAGTTTAGGCTATAAAAACTGGTCTCGCTCACTTTGGATTCACACTGCGCAGCAATTTCCTCAAACGGCGCCTTCTGGAACTTCTCAATGACCAAACGGCGCTTCTCTTTCTCTTGTTCTTCCATCCCAGCGTTGTCTACACGTCCGTAAAAGAAATAAATTATTAATACACTGATATTCACATTGTGGTTTTAAAACGGGAGCCGCCATGGTCCCGGCGCATACGGGGGCTTATACTTGTGTGGCTCACCCGCTCCACCGCGTCCCTTGCCAATGTTGAGGGGGAGAGGGGCTTACACAGTAAACTGTTATTTCAACCATTATGGTTTGAAACGATGAGACGTTCAGCTACAGCGTGCGGAAAATAATGACTTTGCCAAGTACAGTCTATTTACGGTAATTATACCCAAGTAGAATCGCAGGGGGATATCCGCTTAATCCGTATTATCATAATCAAGCGTTTGCATAGACCCGGCACCATTCACGACGGGGGTTATATGACGGGGGGGTGCGGAGTAACATAGTATCACAGCTATAAACGGGACCCTCTTTCCTTACCGATTGCCTTTTTCAGCGCCTCAAAGGTGATTTCCTCTGTGTTAACCTTAAAATTAAACAAAAAAGTCAACATTTCTTCAAAAACGTGCAAAAAAAAAAAATATCAAAACTGGTTGAATGATCGGGTTTGCATGCATTAATAAAAACGGTCGCCGCTTACCGGCGCCTACGGTTAATTCAGCCGCTTTCCCATTGGTTAGATTTTGATTTAAAAAGCAATTATAAGTCAATAATATGAAAATATTTTATACCGAATTGCTCAGTTTAACAGAGAAAGAGACAATCCCTGCCGAGCTCTGCTAACATTTTCGCTTTCCCTGCGCGGCCTGCGTGTGCGTTTTGCCCCTTTTGCCCTTTTAACCCACCCACTAGTGCTTAGCAGTTTTTTTTTTTTAATCATGAAACAATTATATAGCGAAAAATCTGCGTAAAGATATTTTGAACACTATTAAAAAAATATGTTAGGAGGGCGCTTTATTCTACTTTAAAATAAAAAATAAAAGAAAAAACAAAAACAAAGCAAAAAAAAAAATCAAATCATCCATTTCAGTTTTCCACATTTTCACATGGAAACAGCTTAATATAACAACTGCCCCACGAGACGGAACTCATTAAATCAACAGTTATGCAAACAATACTATGACTTCTGGAATCACACAGAACAGCCTGGGGCAGATATAGCCTATTATTTTAAATGCCTTAATTCCAAATATTCAACAAAAATATAATTTTTTATACCTAAATAAAAACATTTAAAAACACCTTTAAATAAATATTGACTTATATATATATATATATATATATTAACGTTTAATTAAAAGGATTTGGGGGTCATTTTCTTAAAAGAAACCCAGATCTGTCCATTGGGGGGGTTTTCTTATTACTATACGGTACCTTGTCCTCCGTGTTGTTGCCAGTCATTATATCCACCTGGATTGATATGGTATCCACGATGCTTTTTCTTCTCGACAGCCTGTCTTCATCTATCGGAATAGCGGAATCTTAACAAAGGGAACTCTTTGCCGAAAGCAGAACAGTCAAAACAATTGCGAACGGAACGGGAGAATAGGTTGGACGGGGCCGACAATGTGTGTTTTTAGCAGGAATGAACAATGCTAGAGCTATTCCGATATCATAAACCTCCCGTGTACATACATTAAACTAAAGAATGGATTCTTATTCGGGGTTTTTAAAAAGGTAAGCAGACTCAAATTTTACACCAACGCAAGTTCTTCTGAAAGAACGATATTTGGGTGGGACGTCACAAATTCGATATAAAATAAAAAATGTGCACCGCTGCGTGTTGCTTAGCTTCAGCTCATTTGGCAGCGAAAGCCGCCTTCCTACGACAGAAGATATCATTCTTAAAGATTTAACAGGATTGTAAACCCTGCTGGGTAACATTCTGTGCGGAGAACGCGTGCCGGTCTATACGTGAAGCGCACACCACAACAGAGCCCTGCAGAGTATACTGAACCCAAGGCGTTGACCAAAAGATGAATGGACGGTTATACCCAAAACATGGTACATGGTCCCGCTAGGCACTGCCCTACAACTTATTCAAGAGTAAGAAAAAAGAAAAAGCTATAAAATATTCACAGGGCTGATAACAGAGAGCTTGGCAAGGGCTGCATTTCAAGTACATAAATATATTTCCCTGCATCCCATACAGATATTTATGTTCTCCAGATCTTACCGTGGATGAGACGTCTGTAAGCAAAGGGTGCCATCAGCTGGATGACATGGATCATTTGCCCCGGCTCTGGGATTGTTTGACACCCCCCCCCCCCCCCCCATGTGAACGGTGTTTAAACTAAGGTCTTGCTCATCAGGTTATGATGCAGCCGCCATCTTTGTACACCCACCAACAGAGAACATAAACTTGGACTAGCGGGGCCAATGGACACTGGGCTTCTCACGCAATGTTAATGCTGCGCGGATGACGTGCCGAAGAACCCATAATGAAGCATCAAAATAAACCGCACAAGGGAGGGGAAGACTAACGGTCTAAAGACGCTAACCGGAGCAGAAATACTACATCGCTATAGCGGCGGGCGTTCTCAATACCACTACGGAGAACAAGCCCTACTTCACAAAGCTTGGGGCGCTCCACCTAAGAGCTGGATCCTAGAGGCCGACGGGTCAGGGGCTATAAGCAAAACTACATCAGTCTAATAAGTAAATGAAGGCCGGCTCGGCATACGGTTTACCTTCACACTGACATCTGGTTTTATGCATTTTTTTGACTGATGGGAATAGAGCTACATTAAGGAGAAAGGGAGAAAGAACAGCAGAAGGAAGTCATGTAACATAACATCACGGCTCAGTAAATCCAACACGCTCTGGAGATGTCGCAACGCAGAGGAGCATACGTATGGCTCTGCCGCCACGTTACCCGATTAAAAGTCTTCACCCCGAAAGCCCATTGGGTCTATTACCTTCGACTGCATCACTACCCAGCCCCACGTGCGGAAGGAGAGCTTAACATTACGTACAAAGCATTAGTGGAAAAACAGGATAAAGGGGCATAAAAGGGTTGGGGTATTTAAGGGAGTCTGAAAAATCATCTTTTTTTTTTAACCATTTTGTTTAGCTTTCTTGTGTTCCAAATGTATGACATCTTATGAGAAAGAGTAAACAAAACATTGGCAGCTTTCATATTAGTTGGATTATAGTGTGACGTCCGTGAGACTTTAACGGTTAACTTTTAGGGAGAAAAAGGTGTGTGTGTACGTGTATGAGTGCATGAATGTGTAAGAGTGCATGAATGTGTAAGAGTGCATGAATGTGTAAGAGTGCATGAATGTGTAAGAGTGCATGAATGTGTATGTGTGTGTGTATATATATAAACAGGCAGATTCTTGGGCCACACAGTCAGTCTTCTCTGATTTAATCATATCTGAGGTTCCAAATGTCGCTTTCCTCAGCTCTATATCACAGCTGAAATTTCTTCTTGAATACAGGTGACTTTATTCAGAAACTAATTTATCTTGCACAATAATTTGATTTTTTCCTCTCTCAGACTAAGTTCACAACCTGACAATATATTCAAACAATTAATGGATTTTAAAAGTGCTGTTTGTTATTTTATCATGCACATAATTGCACTTGCTTCCACCCAGATAGTCTGTATGTCTGCCCACTCCGTACTAGCACTTAGACTGTAAGGTCTATGGGGTAGAGAACGCAACGCCTGTCATACCTTATTGAAAAGGACTGTACTCCTCTCTATTATACTGTTAACAGTAAAGCAGTAAGTATATTTATTAGTGCTGAATAAATAAAAATGCATTGGCTGTGTATTTCCATAAGACTATGTCAGCAGTTCAAAGGGGGAATTATACAGTATTTCCTATAAAAGTAAGGACAATTTCTCCAGGATGGATAAAAAAAAAAAAAAAAAAAAAAGATTAATATATTATTCCACCATGTGTGCATAAAAAAATACTAAAAATGAGATAAAAGCCTCTACGCCTCTCCTCTGTTCTGGGAGGCATCCCATCCGTTAATCGGCGGCTACACATCAAACACTTGATACTTTTACACAGCTTCTGTAGATAAAAGTTGAGATTTATTCTGAGCGCGAAGATCCGAAAGGGATTGCCAGTGACATTTTCCGAGCAGAACAAACACGGTGATGAAGATTTTAAATGATACGAGCATGTTGCTTTCCTCTGGCATTTAGCGCTCTCACCTGTCACTTGGGGTACATACGGTACCGACAGCCTCTCCACGCTGTAGCCGCTGCCACCCAGAGACTCCACAATCTTGTTGGTCAGGAAAAACACGCTTTTATCAAGTTTCTCAATGGATTTTGGAAGACTGTTAACATAAAACCAAACAAAAGGTTAAAAAGGTACAGTACAATTAATTCAAACCAGCGGTCAGGAGGGCTGCTATCACAGCCGAGCGTGACCTTATAATTAAATTTTTTTTAATTCAAATGCAGAGAGACATTCATTGGGTGCTTTTTTTGCCATATACAGCAGTATACTTCCCCCCCTCCCCAGTGCTGAATACAACAAAATACTTTTCCCCCCTCCCCAGCACTGAATACAGCAATATACTCCCCCCCAGCGCACTGAATACAGCAATATACTCCCCCCCAGCGCACTGAATACAGCAATATACTCCCCCCCAGCGCACTGTATAAGCAATATACTCCCCCCCCAGCGCACTGTATACAGCAATATACTCGCCCACCCCCCAGTATACAGTAATATACTACCCCACCCAGCACTGTATATAAATCAGTATAATAACTCATTCAATGGAGGTCAGGAAGCTTCTTTACCTGCATTTGTCCCGGAAGATGACTTCTGGAAGTAGATAGGGAGCATCCATGTTCCTGGTTTCAATGACCTAAAAAACAAAACATGAGGAAAAGCAAGATAGAATGCATACCTTAATTATAGATTTATAGGGGTGTTGTTATTATTAGTTCTTTTTTTCCCCATTAGAAAGTGTATAAAACCAGAGCACAGAGCTTTGATTATTGCAAATTCCTACTTCTCCCAAAGCCGCTTTAAAGAAGCCAGCTTTGTCCCCACGACTTGTCATGGCCCCCTCGACTCCGCGCCGTACCGTCCTTATCCGAGAGAGCTCTGGGGGACCGATGAATCGAAAAGAATACAGAGAGGAAATCTATACGCCAAAACCGATGTCCTTCTAACAAATTAAACCATTATGGGGCAAAAGAACTCTATATGGTAGGGGATGTCCGCACATCATGGCGACTAATCAAAGAAGCTGAAAGAAAAGGGTTTCCCTTTTGTGTTTTGAACAATAGGACTTGTAGGCAACACCATGAATAATTTCATCTCACCGACTTCACTATTCATTAGGAAGGGCCGGGTCTCCATGTTCAAGAGGACCATGAATAATGAACAGTTACAAAGGTCTAAGGCTCTTCCCAACGGTGTCTTGTTGAAGTTGGGCCTCAATGCATGAGAAACATAACAAGCAAAGAGGGTCTTGTTTTCTCCTTGGATACATGGTTTACATCGTGAAAGGCTTTTCTGCCAATAATCTAATGAGAACCGTTGAGAGAAATCACTTTTTGTACGAAGAGCTCTCTTCTTGAGGATCATTTCCACAACAGAAGAAATGCCAAACGTCTCAAAACGTACAGATCAAAGATCGCTGTCGCCACTTCTGCCGTTTCGGTCGATTCAACCGTCGTACTGAAATAAATGTTCAAAGGTAGAGCAGGACCTTCGCTGCTTTATGTCAGACGCGTATCATGCCAAGCGGATCAAACCGCTGCTACCTTCGGCGTTTTAAGTACAAAAGGCCACTTTCTCATCTGCAATCCTGAAGGACGACAGGTGCCGCTCGGGAAAACGAGGGGTTGGTTTCTGAATATTTTCTTTAAGGCATGAATGAAATTCAGAAAAAGTGTGAATTATAAGGGCTCCCAAAACACCAACCGACCCCTGATAAGTTAATGAAGTCCATTAGGCGTTTTGTGAACGTAACACGCATAAGTAGAACTAATTATTTAATAATCATTGCTGTTACTGCCAAATGCCCCAAGCTCTAATTTTCATTCAAAAATGTTCGGGGAATTATTTTCACATGAAAAGACTGGGTGGGCATTGATAGGTTGGCACCGCAGAAACTGAAATGTTTGTGTTGTTAAGAGATTAAGCCTTCAGATGAAAGAATAAAATATCCGTGATGATGAACGGCTTAACAAGCGTGACTTCCGGACCCTTTGGATCACATCAGGACAGTTCGCAGGTGTGATTAAATTTCATCGGTTACAGAAAAAGTTGATAATTTAACTTGAGGTTAATAATAATGAGATTTCTTTGATTTATATAGGGCAGTACCACATCCGCCACTCCTTCTCTGAATAGCCCCCCTCAAGCTTACTCGGGGTCAAAGTCTCTGTAAATGTTGTTAATATAATAAATATTATATATATAATATATATATATATATATATATATATATAGATTTAATATAACAATTTAACACCACCTAAACGTAAAAGATTCTTTAAAGCCAACTGACTGCATCCCCCTTTTAAGTACGAAGCAAACATGCATTTGCTGATAATCGTGTGACTGACAATGGTCAGCGCCAGAATAAAAGGCTTACAGGTCCAGAGCAGAAACATTCTATCCACTTATTCAATATTATCGACGGGCATGTGAAATCCACAAACATCTGCCTCTGATCCTGTATCGCTTGTGTGCAACTGATAGGAATGAAAGAAAAAAAATATATATATACACTGCCGTTCAAAAGTTTGGGGTCACTCAGCTGTTTTGATGGAAAACAAGGACATTTCTGGTTGTAATTACAAAAGGGTTTTCTAACCATCAATTTGTCTTTTAAACTTGGATCAGCGGACACAACGTGCCATTGGAACACAGGAGTGATGGGAGTGATAAAGGGCCTCTGTACGCCTATGGAGATATTCCATTAAAAATCAGCCGTTTCCAGCTAAAATAGTCATTTACAACATTAAGCCCATCTGTGCTGGATTTCTGATCCATTTTGTGTTATTTTAATGTACAAGGATATTTCTAAGTGACCCAAAATTTTGAACGGTAGTGTACGAAAAACCCAATATACCTTCCTGCTTGGGATTTCAAAATTCCTTTTAAGTGTCTTAAGACCGAGGCCATAAAAAACCCTTGTTCTGTAAGAAGACATTTGTAAGGGGGGTGCCATACCTTGCCGACGTGTTGGCAAAAAGCAGGAACTGCGATCATCTGGCTAAGGAAGTTGAGATATGCAGCGACGAGCGCCATAATGCTACACCGGTGAAACATCTGCAGATTGTCTTCATTAGTGATTGCCAAGTCCTAGTGAAGAAAAACAAATCAATCCTCCATTACGGATATAAGAACTCTCCCCCTTACTAGGAGCAATACAAATTATATAGAAAGATCGATGACAGATAAGTGCGTATCTCCTTCCAAGGTCACAGAAGGTTTTCTCCACAATAGTTCCTTAGTGATGCAGTGTTAACTTTTAGTGGGCTTTAAACTCTATAGTGATAGCATAATACATCATGTAAAAAAAAAAACCCCGCTCGAGGCCGTGCATGGAAACCATCACCGACAAAGGTGTTACATTTGCAAGTACAATATTTTTTTGAACCTATAAAATAACCCGATAGAGGAGATCTCTGGCCAAAATAGTGATCTTCAGCCAACAAAACATCAAGCCAATGGAGTCTTGTATGGCACCAGTTTGGAAGAATCTTTTTAGGATTACCAAACTGGATCAAAGACACGCCATCTGCCTCTGCCCAAGATGCTGAGACACCTGAAGTAGAAGGAGCACATCATCCAGGAGGACATTGGGGAAGCTTTCCAGTCATTTACACAACCCAACTGGCAATAGTGGCTCGCGACACTTTCTTTTCGCAGGGTCTGCAAAGGGGATCTAGATGACTTATCCGGGATGTTGTCTTATCCAGATAAATGGGCATCTGCAAACATCTAATGTGATAGGCGGAATTCCTTCTCATTCATTGGATTGGGACAATACTAGCAAAATTATTTGAAACAGGTGGAAAACAGAATATCTTGTACAACAAAACAGGGATGAGTCTATTTGTAGACCCAGGATACCACCATGGTTTTGGTGGGTTAAAGATGGATCCATCTCAAAGTCTTGCAGGGATATTAAGGTGCTGAATTTGAGGATACAGAAGATGTTTCATCTAATTATCAGTGATCCAGGAATGGAATAATTTGTATGCCTTCCTTGTATGGCTGAGATGAGTTTTGTAAAGGAACAAGGTGTTTATCTGAGGCCAAATGGAAGCCCCCGAAACTGCAGATGCTGAATCCAAAAGAATGTACCTTCAATGACTCGGTGCATGAAGCCCCTATTCAGTGACAACTGAGGAGATGAATAACTAATGAATAACATATCTGTTTCAAGCTTCATCCAATCCTTAAATCTGTTGAGTTTAGCTTTAGAACAAACTGAACAAAGTTTCCCGCTGAGATCAACCAATGTAGCTTCACAATCCCGACAAGCTGGATACTTTGACTAGAGGTCGTCTCCTTGCTTGTCAGCTAGGTCAAGGACAGCCGGTGTACAGCAGGTCAATAGGGATGATACGGCAGGCATGGTAGCCCCAGGCATGGGTCTTAGGTCTAGTTATCATCCACTTTGTCCACACCACCACCTAGAAAAAGGAGTTCAGCAGCCAGCCTGCCAAAGTTCTGTAAAGCTCTGATGATCAGACCAAGGATCCTGCCCGCAACACCTGGGAGTTGACTGGTCCCCAATGAACCAACGTGGGCTCCACACAAGGCTCCCCAAACCAACTGAGGCAGGCTACAGAGCCTGGGAATAGATGGCTCCCATGAACTCAATAAAATAAATGGGAGGAAGATAGCACACCTGTCCAGTAAGGGGGATCAGGCACTGCGGCATGCCAAATGCCCCCCATGCTCGTCAAACCCCTTCTACCCTAAATAAATCAAAATACAAACAAGAGAGACACACACACCATAATATTATTATTAGATATCTCTAATATTAGAGATATTAGTATTAGAGGTAAAGCAGGATACTAGCAGGCACCTAGGCAATAACTGATTAACAAAAAAAGGCAATGATCTTCTAGAGATGAAGCCAGCAGTGTTCCAACAACTCACCTGCAAAGCGATTGCTACTCTAATAAGATCAATGACGACTTCTTCGTTGGCCAGTTCTATGGTCACCAGAGACAATGTGGTATAAAGCAACTCATAATTCTTGTGCACGTTATCGTCCTCCTTACAGCCAAGGTATATATGTCTGTACACCTGCTGCCCGTGCTGAGCATAAATGGAATGCGACAGAATGATTAAAACAAGTGAAGAAGCTAAAAAAACAAAAACAAACATTCTTCCCGTACAATTGCCACCACTGATAGAGACACCTGCAGAGCCAAAATAAAGAGGTAGCAAGACAAAATAACCACAAAAAAGTATAATAATATGTAAGAAATTACGGTTATGGTTCTCAAGCACTGTGGAATATATTTAAACCGGGGAAGGCACATCCTTGTACTGTAACGTTTTGTCATATTAATGGCAGGAGCACGTCGATATCTTGCTTCTGGGAATTCTTTTTCTTCCGTAAACCCTTTTTTTCTGGTTCCAGATTTGGACACTTGTGTGTTCCCTTTTCTTTGGGGCACATTTAATTAAGCATGTACTTTACCCACATAAAGGAATATTAAGAATATTGCTGCTTCTTGTTGCCCAATATTATGCTTGCGAGCACGATACTTCTTCGCTGATAGAACTCATTATTATTTCTTATATATTACACCATTTGGCCATTGTTTCCATTTTTTGAGGTTAAATTTTGGAGCTCAGCTACTTACAGACTTTAAAAGATAAGAAAGTGGCATTTAACAAACCCCCCAAAACATGATTGCATTTCTCGTCAGAAGAATACACCTACAAATGGAACATTCCATTTTATTGTTGGGTATTTTCCAAGTTATACTCCACCATTAAATGCTTAGCACAACAGCTCCTTCCCAACCCAAAAAAACGAGGAACGTACATGCTGATTTAGACATTTCAATGTATTGTTTGAATTTCTACTTGAATTTTACCATTTCCTTTATTATTATTAGAATCCCCCCCCCCCCCTTCGTTCTTTCTTGCCTGCTGATCGCACATGATCAGGAAACCGGGCTCTACCCCGATAACTACCCTGACTTCCGTAACTAAAACTGTGGATTTTACGCTTAAAACTTCAGATGTAATGTCACCGGTTACCTACGAGGCAAAAGCCATATCTGGCAAACTACATTGATTATGTGACCGGCAGCTGGTTATGGGACCCCCAACAGAGAACAGTCTGTTGTGACGCATGTCCCTGGAAGATTACGCTTTTGAGGTCTCACACCCCTCAGCCATAGGGTAACTTAATTGGAGTGGCAGGATCACAAAGTGCTATTCCCAGCATGGGAGCCAAGCAGCCACTTACATGTAAAAATAGACGTGGTTGATAGGACACAAGGGAATATATTTTGTAAGTCGCAAACAACTTGTTTTGACAGCATAAGTGATGTGCACGTAAAGTGACATTAATGTAGGGAAAATGCAGTCGGAAATAAAGGGAGATGAGGAGATCGGCACTCCAGGAAACTTCAGAACATTCTAGATGAGCTGATCCCCAAACACGCTAAACCGTACCCCCTTAGAAGCCCAACAAAGATTGTTGTGACTCACTGATGGTGGCAACCAAAAGGTTCCAACGACCTCTGTGCAAATGACAAAAAACTCACAAATGTTGTTATTACTGTTACACCATGAAAGTTGCTTATATAGTATTTGGTTACATTGTCTTCGATAGATTAAAGAAGCTGTTCCACATAGGGGGGCTCTTAAAACACCCCAGGTAAGTTCTGCCATATGTAGAGTGAATGCTCTCAGTCTCTTAACATCCTGTCATTCCCCCCCCCCCCAATCACTCCTTTATGTACTTGGCTCCTAGGTCCAAACCAAATGTGTAGGGCCCTGCATTAAAAAGTGCGTATAGAACGTGCTCACTTAAATGGGAGTGATTTTCTGCCACTGACTGGCTACTCCAAGCAGCCAATCAGCAGTCAGAGTCAGTGGTCTCAGGGAGCTGCAGCTTCTCCTTAAATAATAAAAAACCCAGAAAAAAAAACGCCATTCAGGAATGCATGTTAACGTACTCATAAGATATTTAATATGCATTTATCTTTGGTGAGGCTGTCAATGACATTAAACGGCCCCTTTAACACAGCATGAATAAAGTGAGATATATGTGTAATATTTCAGTGCAGTGATTTATACTTCAGGTCTGTTCTCCTTGGCAATCAATGTTTATTACAGGAAAGTGATCATTCCTTCACACCAGAATATTAAAGCCAAGCGCTAAATGACAGGTTTTACAAGCAAAGCACAAATCTGAATACTGAAGCAGAGCTAAGTGACTTCTTGGATCGTTCACTGCTCCAGTCACTTGGGATATTGAAAACGGTGTTTTCTCCCCAGCTCTCCCTTTTTCACATCTAATTATAGTCTTGGCTACTATCTGGAGAGCAATGCTAGATGTATTCGACTCAAATTACAGCCACTGTGACAGATTTGGGATGATGTGAAGCGATGCACATGCCATTGTTTGTTTTGTTCCATTTTATTTTTTGTTGTGTTTAGTCTGCAAAATATTCTCTCCTTGGGCTTCCACTAATGCTCAGTTTTAGTTTTTGCACAAAATAAGGTTCCTAGGGAGCTGCATGTTAGCCATTTGTATGAGTTCTACTAGATGAACATCTATGGAGGAACGGACTTTATTATCGTTGCCATAAAGCATCAGCTCAGTGTGGTGATTGAGCAGAGGGAGTCACCCCAAATATCACACGACTGACAATAATGGCGGCCTCCGGGTCTGCAGATAAAGGGAGTTTATTGAAACAAAATGATAAAAATATGTTTTTGTCAATGTTGGGGGTCATTACTGGGTTGGGGGTTAATACAGCGCTGGGCTTTATTCTCAAGGAGAAAAAACAAACAAACAATGCTTCCATAGGGCTTTTCATCCAAACTAATAGGTCATTGAATCCTGCCAAATTCAGCATTTGTGGAGCTAAATTATGAATGCATATTGAAATAATTTAATTGAGCATATTCATCCTTTGCTTGTAATAATGATATATATGTGAAACGTGGCTTACCTTCTTCATAAAACTCACATCTTGCCTCAAAATCTTCTCCCGTTTGATTTTGAGATCAGCAACATCAGGAATTATCCTTGAAAAAGAAAAAATATTTACTTACGTTTAGTGAACCGGCATCCATCAAGGGTTAACATATACATAAAAGCATGCTGTATGTTGCTAATGGAAGAGCCATAATCTGAAATCCTTGGCTAGAAACTACATTTCATATCTTATTTAACAGGAGAGAAAAGGAAGGGAAGCGGCGTCACAAATCAGAAGAGGAGAAACGTTAGAACCAGAGGCCATAATCTAGACCAAGAGGGTCAGCGGCTTGGATGGAAGGTACAGAAGCAGAATTGGATCGGATTAGGAAAGTAGATTTAGAAGGTATGATTAACACGCACGGCACTATTTATAAGCACCAACCGGGGTAATTACTGGGTTTCAGGGCAACAGTCATAACCTAAAGGACTGCACCAGACACAGTGCTAAGGCCCCAAGGGTAACCATGGAAACATTGATTTGGAACTTTGATCAGATTCTGTTTTTTCTGCTATTTATCTCTTTAAGAAATCAGAATACGTTTTTGTTTAAACTGGAGTGCATTTTTTTTTTACTCAAGTCATTTTAGCCCTGCTTTTGCAATAAATTTAAAGAAAAGCCCCAAACCACGAAGCGCTTTAATGAGAAAACCATGACGTATATATTTTGTAATTGGAGAGAACGATCTGACAACCCGTAAAATGTGTTTTTAGTGGTCAACTGTTACAATTATAATAGCAGAAGTCAAACTCAAGGTCACATTATTGGTTGCACGGCAGGTTGCTATAGCAACAATTTAAATGTCTGTACGTGGCATGAACGTATTTGTATGGAACTCTAGTAATAAGGGTTAAAGACTTAAAACAGTAACATCGCTGGAGACATAAAAGCCAGGAATACCTGCTGTTGTTCCACTCATTGTCTCGATATTGTATTTCACCCAAGTATTGCCGAGCATTAAAACGATCTACACGCGAGCCACAGACAAGATCATCAGATACTTTTCCCACAAGCTACTCTTACGAAGAGTAAAGCATAGCATCTTTAGAATGTTTTGGGACCATGCCACGGGGTATACCCCAACAGGGGGCCAATATGAGCTGACTTTTTTGGCCCCCAGGACACCGCAGTGCTCTGCTCCCGGGGTGTGTGCTACTCAACACCCCTCGTCCCCAGCTTTCCGTTCAGCCTCATTGCAGAGCACCGGCCCTTCCAATGGTCAACTGGAGTGGTTTTATTAAAGGGGCTGTAAGCTATAGGAAGCGGCCCCTTACCAAGACTTATGTGTAATCAACATAGGATTTACATATTCATGACATTTCTACAAACTTGTGTTAATTTATACACCAATATCGTGTTGTCTGTATCCACACGAATGTAGAAGATTGTGCTGGGTAGAGAGACCAAAAAATGCTTAAAGCTGAGCGATACATCGGGGACGCAGAAGAACCAGTAGATTTTTTCCTTGCCGGTAGGTTGAGACCTACAATATAACTCATAAGACTAGAAACCGTTTATTAACACACACTAACAAAAAGGCTATTTTATAAGCTAATAAATTAATATATTTTAGCTTTAACCTCGCCTAAAGATAATAAAGCTGAGGCCAGTAAGGATAGACATTCATTTTCACGGAGTGTCAATGCTTAGTCTGAGGAACCACGTCTACATATATCACCGAATCAACAACGTTTTCAATAACATCACGATATCAAACCGCGTGGACACGGTAACGCTTTTAGCATAATGTGGGAGTTTTTTTTTTTTTATAAAGAACCATATTCTGGTACAGACTCCAACGGTGCGTATCGGAAAGGGGTTTCAAAAACATCACTTTGGGTTTGAATTCACGGATGGTTACCTGATGCCGCGGAGTTTGGCTCTGTTGTCGTGGCGATCTATGAGATTGTGAAGTATTTCTAGGACAAGCTGCCTCAGTTCACAATCTTCCATGAGCGATGGCGAAAGGAGAGGATCAAGGAACGGAGGAGGAAGAGCAGCAGCAATTGTCTTGGCTTTGTATCCTGATGTAACCTGCAAAGGAAAAGATACTTTGTAATCCCACCATGTAGAGCATGTTTTAGCACCCAAAGTCTAGGCACTCCTGTAATCTAAGCAAGGAAGGAGACAATATGACAAGACAAGCGTCTAAATCTGTCTAAAGGCTTTCCTTAAACGTGAACCATAATTAGTGGGGATATGCTGCTGGATTCTATATACATAGCTGCCAACTCTACCTGTTTCACTTGGCTGAAACTGAACATGACCCCCCCCCAACTTTTATTACAAGTAACACACCAAAATTGGACCAAAAAATTCAACAATATTAATATAACAGAAATAACAGCAATCACACTCCTATCATGCCCAAGCAACTAGTACATGTTAGAACCTGGGCATGATAGGAGAGTAATTGATTCATCTGACTATCGTGCCTTCAATAATTCAAATATTTGTTACTCAAACTCTTGATAGAATTTCATGAAGCCTTGCTGCAATATCTTGATGACACACTTTAGAAAAGTGCATGTGAAAAAAAATAATCTTTTCATTTATAGAGGAAATACTTGCAATATTTTTTATTTACCGAGAACTTGAGAAATTTGAAACTAAAAGCCAGTCTTTTCATCTGCTTTGTACGCACATAGATAAGGGCTTTTGAGTGGAGAGCCATGCAGAGTGTAGAATTATTATTATTATTATTTCACTCGATCAGGAGTATGATACAGACAGCTCCAATATGCAAGCGAAAGTCTGGATTCTCTCAATCATTGTAGCGTATGCTCCATTAGAGAGACAGTATAACAACCCCATTACAGCAGGGTTTGACAAATTTGGTTTGTATATAGGAGCCAGCTAAAAAAAAGTTAGGAGTAATTCCACCCCCCTTCCCCAAACATGTTTATTTTCCTGGTGCTTTGGGTTTGTCGAGCCTTGCCATAAACTAACATACATTTATAAACTAACACTAATACACACACTAACATTATATGCTGACATACACACTCTGGTTAGTGCCATACTGTAAGATAAACACCACCATACACGCTCGCACCATGAATCTGGCACTACAGTACAGAAGACATACTGACTCTAGCACTATACATATACACAAACACACGCTGACTGATGTACATTACACACACGCACATGTATATGTGACTCTATAGTATACAAACACTTGCATCATGACCCAGGGCAGCACCCCAGCCACCCACTTGCTCTTATCTCCGCGACCACCGTCTACCATGCTGATTGATGGAATAGACTGACGCAATGCACTATGAAGGCTGTAAAATTACTATTAAGGACACAGTAAACTTAAAATTTTAACCTCGTCCTATCGCACTGATTGGATCTTGGTAGTTTCTCAGATTATTTAAATTATATATAAAATCTACCCATCTGCCCCAATCTCAAAGTGGTTTTCAAGAACCATGGATGATTCTTAAGCCAAAGTGGTATATGATAGGCTCTCTATAAGCAAAGCTCACTGAGGTTCATTAGGGAATAATCTGAGAACTACCAAAGCTTGGCCTGATACTTGGGCGTCTTCACTGAGGCTTACTTGGACTCCCATGCTTCTAATGATCCACTTTCCACAAGCCCAACATCCTACTTCTTTCAGAAAGTGTGTTCAACACACTCTACTGCACTCCAATGTTACCTCTTTTGATGGATCACAAACATCCCTGCAAGAAATATCAACCGGACGTGTAATTTCTCTCGAGTTGGTCCCACCACCTCCACCAAGACTGAACTGCTCTCAAATAGCTATGCCGTTGTCCCCAAATATTTCCGTTGAGCCAAGGGATCTACACCTCCATTCCCATCATCTGTCCCAACTATTGTCTTTAGCACCAAGCTATTAAAACAACCAAAATCCAGGAAAGCTAACATATCCATACAAATGCTTAAAAAAAACAACTATTCGGTTAAAACAATAAAAAATATTGGGTACTAGAGCAACGTCGACAGCTACACCACTGTCCAACCTACCATGTCTTCTTGTCTTTCACAGACAGCATGCTCTACATATTTAGCATCACAATGTATAGTCACAAGGCGATAATATATCATAGTACATATGCTGGTCTTACCATGAGCAGCGATCGCAGCAACATCAGCTGAATTCTTTTTGTTCCCATATCTCTAAAGAGATAAAAACAAAACGATGGAAACATTTAGAAGGTCCAAATATTGCGGTGTTCTCAGTAGCCCCCTTAACGAAATACAACCCCATAGCGAGACAAATTAAAATGAGTACCGCTTTCCAACATAAAACTGAAATCATATATATTGATTTCTATAACATTTTCATACTAACTACAATTGCATTTAAGAAACTCAAAAACGGAATGAAATGTTAAAAAGGACACTCCAGCCACCGTGTACTTTAATACATATGAGAGCGGCGTGCGAGCTCTAAATTAACTTAGTGCTTGGGGGACTCTTGCAGATGCATGTAGGGATTCATTTCAAGCGTTTGACCGCATGCACTAGATTTTCACTGTAGCTCGGATTCGATTCATTCACTCACACGCGCAGAAATGGATTTCAATGGAAGAACTATCCCAACAGCGATTGGCTATAAGTGGATTACAAGGGGGAGGGGTGTTAAGTACAATGAAGCTCTTCTTACTTCTTAAGGCAAATCTTATCTTTTCTGCTAAAGGTAAAGAATACATATTAAAATTACTTACAAGAGTACCTTAATAAGAGTCATTCTTCATTGGCGAGGCTGCATGGAACATTAACCTGTCCCTTTAAACTGATATATCTTTATAAGTACCTGTCTACGTTACAGGGCTTCTTGTCAGATCCCCTAACACTAAAGCGGTTGTGAGATTTCTTACCGAAACAATGCAACCCATCTTTTCATGCAGTGACTCTGCCAGGAGAACGGCGTGTTGCCATGACAACAGCCACAAGTCACCATGGTAACAGACACGAGGAGATTATATTTATTAGCAGAATCTCTTTTACCTTTTTGCAAACCCCCCCGCCATCCCATAAAAAACATAAATAGCACGAGAAACACAAAACCGGGAGATGTCGATCCTTACTATGCAGCTCAACCGCTAAATGGCTGATCGCTGCAGAAAACGTGTCCTAAAAATACAACTTGGTGGCCAGATGTTATCTTAAATACATTCAATGCCCAAGAAATCATTGGGAGAAGCAAACCAATACTTCCATTGTCTTTAAAGTGTCCTGATAAAAAAAAAAATAATAAAAAAAAATATATATTTTTTTAATTCTTAATAATGGTAGAAGACTAACTAATAGTATATTATTTAATACAAAAAAATAATTCTCAAATAATAAAAATAGTTTGAACATGTTCACGTGGGGAAATAAGAGTATCCCCTTACTGACCAAATAAGCACAGTAATTATTGTATTTGATATTAAATGTATTAATATACCAGACACTAAAAGCAAACTAAATGATTCCTGTCTTATCTATGAAACGTAATACAATCCTAGTCGTGTAGGGGCTGCATTAGTGGCAGGGTGAGAATGATTTTGGAGAATCCTGGGATAAGCGTGTGTAACGGGTTATTTTGGAGGTACGTGGCTGGGTGCATGAATGTCCTCGGTTGCCCTTGTATCGCAGCACAAAAGGCTGCGGAGGTTGGTTGAGCACGGCCTCTCTAAAGCCCGGATTGGTTTCCCCCGAGTGCGTAATCTCTATTGAAGTGAAGTCTCATAAGAGTTACTTCATTGCTTAGGTCTACTGAGCTTATAATTAATCAGAACGCTGAAGTACTCAGAACAAACACCGGTTACATTTCACTAGGATACAATAAGACGCCCGAGCCTAACATGCGCTGAGCCCTCCCCAGCCATGACGTAACTACATACATCTCGGATTTGGCATGTAGTAGTGACTCTATACTATTGGGCTAATGATCAAGCAGAAATCATCGGTTATCCTATCGGTCTCAAGAAAAAAAAATGCGAGTTGTTACCAATGAAAATTTTTATTAGATCATTATCTCTTTTAGTACCGAAGAAAAACTATAAAGGCGCTTGTCGCCCGAAATGTCGGGTAAAGATCTCTCAGGCACTGCATTGATCTTATATTGTGCCGTCTACTGCTGCTGTGCATACATGACGTTCACGTTACAATCCGTGTGTGCGTATAATATATCATATACGCGTATAATATATCGTATACGCGTGTAATGTATCGTATAAGTATCCCATGTGGGATTATTTTGTGTTGCCTATTGTGTTGAATTGTGGGGGCCACAGCTCCTGCTTTTTGTCTTGAATTTATTTATGATGTATTGGTGTGCTTTCCCGAAACTTTATTTTTTTTTATTAAAAGCTTAAGATCCGACAATCTCTCTACCCAGTATAGATAAGGTACGGTTTACCAGGCCAATAATCTCTCGACAAATAAAGATTAATGCTCTGCCATTCTCAAGTTTTAGCAGAAACAGTCCTTTCTAATCAATTCATGGCAGACAATCCTTGTTGCAAACACAATTTGTCCTAACAGTAAGTGAGAAGAATCAACTACTATATAAAGCTTAGGTTGTGTTCCTAATGCCATCAACAAATTACTTAATTTACTGCGGAGTTATTTAGACAACGGGAACGTCGGATCGAGTTTAGAGGCGGTAAACGAGGGGCTGTAAGCCGCGCTATTTAAATAAATAACCTCAGTCTGCACACACATAAAATCTGAATTAAAAGCCAGAAAAAAGCTATTATAAGTGGATGATAAACCCACAGCTATGTACATGCTTGAGTCATTAGACATGTATAAGTATGAGACATTAATAGCTAAGTGTGTATGAAATTAGATTTGATTGAGTGGAGACTCTTGTACTTTAATAGAATAACTTAATGAGTTATTAAAAGAATAATCATAATAATAATAATAATAAAAAAAAAAGTACCAAGAGAGTCCAGAAAATCCAAAGCATCTAAATGCCTAATCTTGAATGAAGGCTGTTTTAGTTAAAAACACCTCCTGGTGCCTTGGACCGGTAAGGATGCAGGTTTCTTACTTCTAGTCAAAGGCATTAACAGCAAAGAAACACAGAAGGTCAAGAGCCGCTGGAAAGCAACACAAGGCTTATCATTCGGGTTCTGCACAAATACCCCCCATGGCTCTAAGAGGGTCACCAGACTGAATGACATCAATTTGTTATTATTAACACGTATAATGCTTAAAGACAGAGGAAATGCAAATGACGAGGGCATGAGCATGCAACAATAACGGGGTATATAGATTTAGGCATTTAGTCCCACATTGGCAGAGCTAGAAATATAGAATTTGGCAGATCATTCGGCCCATCTCGTCTGTCTGTTTTTCTTGTTGGAAAGACCCAAACCTTAATCAGTCGTTGGTCTCGCCTTAGATTCAGGAGCCATATGCCTATCCCATACATGTTTAATACCCTCACTGTATTAGCCTCTACCACGTGTGCTGGGAGGCAATTTCTCTTATCTACCACTCTCTCAGTAAAGCAAGAACTTTCACACATCTATTATTACAGGAGTAATAATAAAATCAAGGAACTATAGTATGCATGGCTTTATATATTCGTATTCGGCAGTGTTGTACAACGGGTATTGTATAGGAGGTTTTAATCTGAAGAACAATCATACCCAAGCTGGCTGGTATCAAGAGTGTTAGAAGACGATCCGAACACCGGGACCTTCCCCATGATGAACATCATAATTTCCGACCTTTGGTAATCAGGTAAATTGCTTCCGAAAAATCCTGTAGAAACGATAAAATTGGGAAAAAGGAAAATTTTCTGTATTAAAAGTTTAAACAGGGGAACAAGCAGCTTTAACATTGTCGGAAAGTCAATCATACAGCCAGAGAGCGTTTCACAGCCGGCCACATTCATTAGCGGATAACAGGCTCCTTGCAACTGAAATATTTTGCTGTCGAGTGCTTTTGCCTTTTTATTTTTTCCTCCGCCGTTAATTATCCCGCAAGCTCACAAACACATTCCCAACGTAATGAATGGCTTGCGAGAATAGGAAGCACCGCATGCGGGGAGCTGGCTTTCTCTAAGGAACGGGGCATGATATTTTTCACGTATTATGTTATTTTTTTGTCACCGTTGGGGAAATCGACACAAACAAGTTCTTCTTAACACTTCCGAGTTCTCAGGGACGTCTAACCTCATGAATAGACTTGGATAACTGCCACAAACTAGACACCTAATCAGATTTGGGGGACTTCTTTACCGTGAATATAAGACTTAGTGTTGTTTTGAGTACTTTGCGTTCCATGCAGAACCCCAAACTGTTGATGGGAAACAAGCACGGGACACCCAGCTCTAGGGCATGTGCTGATGCAGAGTCATGTGTCGGGGTAATTAATATTCAGTTTTAGAATTTATATAGCTAGATCTAGAATTATGGGAAATAGCCCACCTGGATACTATGCCAAATCAGACGTCTTGGGAGTTTCAGATCAAAAGGACACTGGTTATTTTTCCAAAAACAAGATAATGTATAAATGAGGGGATTAAAATGTGACATACCGTGGTGTGTGTGTAAGCATGCGTGCGTGCGTGTGTGTGTAAGCATGCGTGTGCGTAAGCATGCGAGGCAGAACGGAAGTTAGAGGATGAAAAATGTAAAAAGGCAGGCAAACGAGAAAATGGGAAAGACAGAAAAAAAGTTAGGAAAAGCAAGGGAGGTTCAAAAAAAAAAAAAAAAACTATAGGGCAAAAGAAATCACTCAAGTGGGAAAAGAACAGAATTTGAGTTCCAGAGAAGGAGCCCTTCTTATGTAATTAGTCCAGGGCACACAGCTCCTTAATCAGGGCTTGTATAATTTTTTAAAATATATTTATCAGTCTTTTTCTGTTGCTGAAAGCTCAAATTGAACAGAATGAGACTCACCAATGGTCTGGATGATGGCGTTCTGCACAATCCGTTCGTCGCTCTCTTTGGAGCCAGAGCTGAAGGCTGCGCTCCCTGCAGAACCTCTCCTGTCACCGAGCTCAAAGTCAACGCTGAGCGTCAAGTGCTTCAGAAGAGTATTAAACACCTCCAGAACCGTGGGACCTAAAAGGCAGAGGTACGTAAAGCCTCGCGGTTAAAGAGCCAGACCACAACTCATTTTAAATGCATCTTAAATAAAAAAGCAATTGTGTATCCAACGCCAAACGTTCGCTGTTCTTGCGAGGAGAGAACGGTGACCTCAAAAGGAATACATTAAACACTCGATTAATATTCGACAAAATGGAAAAAACACCATCTATCATCTACAGGTATATTGGTCAAGGTTGACCCACTAGCTTAGCATGGCTTAAAGGGGCTGTTCCACTTAAGATTCCTAGCTTTCTACCTTTTAAGCAAACAAATCTTAGCAGAAATGTTTATTGCACCTCAAGGTTTAAGCATATAAGAAAAAAAAAAATCACAGAAACTGTCAAAAGCCTTTTCGCTATGGCAACAACTTACCCTGCCTCACCATGCGCAAAGCAAACCATACACAACTCATCGATGAGGCCGAGTGGGCATTATCTCTGGTTGTTAACTCCTTGTGTATAAATATTACACACACAAAAAAGTTTGTGCTCCAATGGCCCTTTATCACTCCCATCACTCCTGTGCTCCAATGGCCCTTTATCACTCCCATCACTCCTGTGTTCCAATGGCACGTTGTGTTCGCTGATCCAAGTTTAAGATTAAAAGGCTAATTGATCGTTCGAAAACCCTTTTTGCTCTTATGTTACAGCCAGAAATTCCCTTGTGTTCAAGGAAATCAGCCAAGCGACCCCAAACTTTTGAATAGTAGTGCGTTTAATATAAATATATATCTGTAATATACACACACACGCATTAAGATGTGAAACCGTTCCGTAGCCATAGAAGGTAAACCACTTGGGAACACACAACACCAACATATTCCAGTGCAACCTATTTGCTAAAACCATATTTTAATTAAAATGTCAAGCAACAAAGATTTTTTTTTTTTTTGCAAATTAAACACCTTTTCAAATCGCCTCCGGCGCGTTTTACACTCAGCTCGACACAAACCCATGTTTCAAATTTAAAAAGAGGGAAAAGCCCCTCCGGTTTTAAATTGACTTCAGTTGTGTAATGTAACACTGAAACATGTCTGGCGTTATTCCTTACTCTACTCAACACAGGAATCACGGGTTTTCTGGAAGTATACTTCACAGCTGTGACCTACAATCTCAGTACTGTGGATGTGATATATATATATATATATATACACACACACACACACACATACATACACATATATACACACACATACACATATATACACACACACATACACACACATATATATATATATACATACATACACACACACACACACACATATATATATATACATACACATATATATATATATTTATTTCTCTTTCTCATTTAAATTCAACCTTGCTTTAAATTGTCAACACCCTAATTAAAGGCACCAATTATTTTTCAATGATTAACTCTATAATATTTAGATATGTATTAAGTCTATTAAATAAAATTGTATCATCAGCGTGCTTGGACCTATTTGAAATAGATTGAAAACATAGCACAGCACTTCCTTCCCGCCTTATTCATGTCCCTTAAAAGTCAATATATAAGAGACCAAGCTCTACTTGCCAATAGACCCTTTAGCTGCAATAGCCACGGCTTCCAATAGGACTTGGACGATCCCAGCACGTATACGCGGAGAGTCTCTCTTATGTAGATCAAGGTGACCGAGGATCTGCTGGATCACATGATGGGAGTACTGAGCCTGAAACGAAGAGAGGATAAGGGGTAAGATAAGGGGGGACGATCAAAAGGTCTTGTTAACTCTAAGACAGGAGAGCAGAAGGACCATTGAACAGAGGACTATTAAAATTACCCACACATCTTATCTTTACGTTTTCCCTTTGTAGGAAGAGGGAGAAACATTGTTTCTCGCCCTCTTCTCTCCGATCTCCCCTGCACTGGTCACAGTGTGATCAGCAAGCAGGGCTCCATAGTCTAGACCAGGGGTGTCCAACCTGCGTCCCTCCAGCTGCTGCAGGACCACATCTCCCATAATGCTCTTTCAGCTAAGTGGCTGGCAGAGGAGTATGGGAGATGTAGTCCTGCAGCAGCAGGAGGGCCGCAGGTTGGACAGACCCTGTTGAGTGTTTCCTGTCCTCTAGTGACCTTCTGGTGGATGTCAGCAGTGACCCCTACCTGAAGGGAATGCCGATTACATACAAGCACTCACACGAGTACACATGATCGGCTGGCAGGAAACCAACGATACGTCTTTTGCTGGCAGGGAGAGTCCAGGCGATAAGACGGTCTGATCTTCCATGCAGCGGAAAGACGCAGGACGTACAGGTACGTCACAAAGGTAATCCTGCCACACTTTTTGTGGAGTCCATAGTGTAACAAGGGGGTTTAAAAGTTTATATACTGGAAACATACTTACCTGGATTGAGTACATTATAATTTTAAAACAGGACACCGCAAATTCATTGGATTCCCAGAGTTTATGATGATCCAAATGCCTAAAAAAAAATAATAAAAATAAAAAAAACAGCATAGATGCCTCTTCCTATCGCTCAACTTTGCTTTAAACTGTTTAAACAATTTCCTGTGACTTAATTTACTTACAAGGCCTGAAAAAAAATTCACTTGCTCAACAGTCTTCCATCACAGATATGCAAAGACGTATGGGTGTATATACAGCTATATCCATGCCCCGTAGACAGACTGACAGAACGTATTACCATTCCCTGCCAGCATATATAGCATGCGCACGCTAACCCGGTTTGTTCGGTTCATGAATTATTCAGCATGTGAGAATTTTTCTAGCGACTTGTCTGTGTGTTCCAAAGATCTCCCCGGGACGCCGCTAATGTTTCTGGCATTATTCCACCAAAACTATTAGGAAAAAGAAAAAAGCATTCCCTTGTGCCTCAGAAAGTCTCACAGCTCTTGCTATTATGATATTTTATGCTATTTAGCTCACTGGCCTGGCTTGTTTTTTTCCCCCTTTTTTAACAGAATGTTTAATGATGTAAGAAGTAAGAAAGAAAGAAAGAAAGAAAAAAACAAAAAAAACTCCAAACAGATCCGAAAAACATTGGAGTGGGTCCTAACATGTTTCTATATCTTCTTTGCTGTAAGTACACGTTATTTATTTACTAAAAGTTGCTGTAAGTAAGAATTCCATTTTATTTATTATTAATAATTTTATTATTCACTTACAGCATTAACCCCTTCAAGACCGGGACGTACCTGGTACTTCCGGGTCAAAGGTCACCGGGAGACCGGGACGGACCAGGTACGTCATCGATGATGCGCGATCCAGCGTCGCTTTGAACGCTGGGATCGCGAGGGGCGGCTGCTACTGACCGCTGGGTGTCCCCCAGCGATCCGTACCACCCCCCCCCCTCAATTCCGTGCACATGATCGCTTTGCAGCGAATCACAAGCACGGGATTTAAATATTTATAAAAAAAACTGCGGTCTTCAAGGGAAGACACAGTTTGCAACGCCGGTCCGGAAGGGGTTAAACGCTTTATTGGGTCGCTTAGCAATAGAGTCCTGTCATTCTTTCTAAACCCCTCCCCTATTTATAACAGCAATCTGGAACTAATTAAGAGGCTTCACAGAAAGGTCTTCAACAAGAAACTACAGAAGAAAAATGATCCGTTAATTTAAAAAACAGGAATGGGTTTATTTAACGTGTATACCACCGAGGCATATACTTTATTTATTATTTTTGGATTTCTATTCATAAACCTATATTTCTATACATTTTTTAAAAAATAATTAAATGTCGGCCATGTACCCGTGCTGAGCAGCTGCCAAGTTTATCATCGGGTAGACAAACCAGGGATCTACAGAAAGAAGGAGAAGATGGAGCCCTAGATTTTATAAGGAGGAGGAAAAATGAGTGCGACTTGAGGAGAGGAGACTATTCCTATGAATAATGTATTACAAGAAGGGAACAAGGACTATTACATTTGTTGAATAGTGTGGCAAAATATAAATAAAAATGGTGCTAATTGCTAGAACGGTACGATTCAGGAAGCCAAACAAAAGCATGCCATAATGGGAATATAATTAGAACCTTGCTTCATTTAAGGCGCATAACTCATATGGGGTTCTTTTGTTCACGGCGTCAGTATTACCGTAACAGAATAACTCACAAGGTTCTCACTAATTAGGTGAAAGAACACGACCGGTTTCAAAGGAAAACCATGTCCTTTTGGGTTGGGGGATAAGGCTACCCCCATACCAAGGATTAATGAAGGATGTAGTCATAAAATATATTACATGCGAAAGGGAGCGTTTTCACGCCGTCGATGGTTTATGGGTATCGCGATTGTGGCAGACTTCCCGCAGCGTAATGAATAACCACGTTATATAGAAAGGCCCCGCTGGAGCGGGAGAGCTTATCCTCCGCAGCAACCAATCACATGACCCTTCTTATCGGACGATTTAATCGGTTACTATGGTGAAAATGAGATTTGTGGCCTCCAATTTTGCAGTTTTCCCAAAACTTTCGTTAGAAAGTGATTCATTTTCTTCCTGCTCTCGTCTGCCTTTACTGAAGCAGGAAGAGTACTTGGGTACACTTCCTGTCCATGTGTGTCAATGTATCCCACTGAAATCAATAGGCGTGGTGGCAGCCAATCAGTATTCAGCTATCATGACAGACTATATTACCCTACCAGTACACCACACCTGGAAGAGTATCTAATATAACATGAATAACCTTTAAAAATAAAAAATATATATATATATATAACTAGATATTTAAAAACGCTCCAAAATCTCTCTTTTTTAACGTTATTTATACCAACATATTTGTCAATTACAAGCAGTTATTATAGCAAAGATAAAGTTTATAGCTGCTAGAGTATATTCACACAGATTAATGCATCAATCGTACTGCGACTATATACCAGGGGGTGAGATTTCACCCTATTTACTTACGCAAAGACCGGTCTCACAGCATTGTTCATGTTCCCGTAAGCAGCTCTGCCCAGCAGTTCTCGGAAGCAGTTTTCGGCGAGTACACCCGGGTTCTCCTCCTTCTCACCTGGTGCAGGGGAAGCAGGAGGTCCAGCCCTGCTGAAATAAACGGCAGACGTTACGGTCTCTCACATGAGCTTTCCAGGGGTCTAAAGAACTCCCTGGCTGGAACATACGGGAAGCGCTCCCCATCGCTTCCACGGCAGAGCTTTCCTGCTGGCGATTGCCTGCTTCAAGAAGCTAAAGGTAGTGCTAAATGCGGAACTAAAGCACGTTTTTTGTTTTTACTGCTAAAGCCCTTGAACTCCTTCATGACCCTAAATAGGGTCACTATTTGGCAGTATGGCTCAAGATCATTTTGGGGATTTCTCATATTTTTTGTATATGGTCATGACATCACTGGGCTCCCAATCAATTTCACCCCCCCCTTAATTTTTCTTTCATTTTTCCATTTCTATTTTTCTCCCACTTCTCCTCCACATCTGTCTGTGCCGATTACACCGTGATCAGCAATCAGTGATCCATCATTCAGCAGGGGAAGCAATGGAAGATCCCTGTGGAGCCTAGGAAGAGCCTGCTGAGGCGGGTATGGCCGGCTACTCGGCTTTTGGGGTAAATGAGAAGCCTGAATTTACCAACTGACAAAGAATCTTTAGCGACTAATAATCTCCCTCAGCTACCCACCGCTTAGCATTATCTACGTGGGCGATGGAAATTAATACTGAAATATAAAAGGTAAAAAAAAACAAACCAGATGGCCTGTGGGTAAATAACAAAAAAACTAATAACTAATAGCAAACCTAATTAAAGCAATTCTGCATACAGAACAATATATTTAGCTCTTAAGTCGTCAACCTATAGAGAGGGGGGAGGGGGAGCAGGGTACATTTGTGATGGGGACAATCTCCTGTAAGTGCTCATGGTCCACCCTTGGGGCCAAATAAGGCTTAGGGCATCATAAATTCCCCCTGACAATGTATATTGAAATGGAAAATTACCACAAAGGGAAAGCGGCCGCTGACAAACTTTTCATTTGGCTGCTCAATCAAAGACAAGACCAACGACTGATTAAAGTCTGGGTCTTTACAGGAGGAGAAACGGGCGACTTGACGGAGTGAATGGGGCTGATCAGCCATCAATGCCAGTATTTGTTTCTAGTCACCTACGGAGGAACATATTTGCTTTCCAATACCTTTCCGTGTCTTCGATCTTCTGCATGTTGAAGAGCAGGGACGGGACGATCTTGTCCATGTGCTGTGGCTCCCATATAGTCGCTCGAAGCTCATCGTTAACCGTTTTCCGCACCACTCCCTGGATACCTCGAATTCCTGCGATTCGGATCCTTAAAAAGGGGTTAACAAATGAACATAAGTTTTTTTGTAAAACGTATAACTTTTAAGAAAAATATGCACATATAAAAGGTAAAATGTACATGTATTAGAGATGGATAATTCTAAAAAACACATCACGGGGGGGAGTCAGCTTCCATCTGGACTAGCCAGCTGCTACATTATATTATTTGTTATTTTATAAGCCGTTTAAAGATGATGTTCCACCTGCTCCGATTAATCCAATACCTTTGTAACCAAAAGCTTTGTACACGGGTTATACTGGATGTTAAACCTTGAATAAAGCAGATTCTCTAATATTGGTGAAATGTTTTGTCTAAGTGGAACAGCACCTTTAATTTCACGTGTGTTTTAAAGCTGCACAGCTTTGCTACGGAAGGGTATAACAAAACGGGCTATAAAATGATATAACTGGCTTACTCGGTTCGGATTTCGGGGTCAGCATGGCACGAGTGGCACATGGCGCTGAACCGGGACACGAAAAAGTCGTAACGTCTGTGGTATGACGGCGTGTCTTCTTCGATATTTGCAAACTTGACAAACTGGAAGACAAGGGATGGGATTCAGTCATGCGCAATCAAACATGAGCAGTTTCTACCTAAATAACGTTTCAAATAACGTTAGGCAGGAACTGCTGCCTTTGCAGCTTTTAGCATTAAAAACGAGTTAAATCCGTCCAGGGCTTGTGATCTTTGGCAGTCAGTGGAACTGTTTTGGAGAACGTAACCCCAAGGGTGTCGGACAGAATCGAATCGGAGCCAGAATTTTCAAATCAAAGCCGGACTGAATCTGTAAGATAAGAGCCTCCAACTCTTCATCGCTCTTAAAAGTGAATCAAGTCAGATTCTTCACCAAACCTCCGTTTGATTCTCAAGACGAACCTTTATTGGGGCCTTGTTTGCTATAACAGCGGACAAACGTATTTAAAGGGACAGTTTAATGCCCCGGGCAGCCCAACTCTAGCAGAATCAATATTACATTAGTCTTAGGGGAAAACTTACCCCCTGCGAATTCTTACACACACAAAAAAAAGTACCCGTACTAGAAGCTGCAGCCCTGCTGCAGATGCCCAACATTTCTTGACGGCTCCTGCTTCTAGCAGCCATTCAGGATCGGGAAATGTTGCAAGTACCAGAAAGCACTACAACCGAATGTAGCTTTCAGTAGCGGCTCAGGCTGTCCAGCTGCGGCACACAAAGTCTACGCTCGGCTAGAATTTGTTTCTTCATTTTTTTTGAGGGGGGGCGGTGGAATTTGCTCCAGAACTGGCACCATCAGCTCATCTCCATTTTAACAACGCTGGCTTTAACCCCTTCCGGACCGGCGTTTGCATACTGCGTCTTCACTTGAAGACCGCAGTATTTTTTTAAATATTTAAATTCTGTGATCGTGATTCGCTGCAAAGCGATCACGTGCACGGAATTGAGGGGGAGTGGCTGCTACGGATCGCTGGGAACACCCAGCGGTCAGTAGCAGCTGCCCCTCGTGATCCCAGCGTTCAAAGCGATGCTGGATCGCGTAAAAGCGGTGACGTACCTGGTACGTCCCGGTCTGCTGGTGACCCGGAAGTACCAGGTACGTCCCGGTCTTGAAAGGGTTAAATAAGATTAGGATTTATTTGTTCCAAACAGATAAAACCCAACAGTTGCGATGCCTGGATGTCGCTTATTAAATGGAGACGTCAAGGCGTAAAAATAGCACAGGGAGCGATTAAAGCGATAACATCAAACGGAATTGCGGTTGCCGGGAGGATAACATTCTTGACCTAGTTTTTGCGAGATGAGATTTTTGTCCCCGCCGAGGAATAACAAGCCGAAATAAAGACTGCGTTCCGTGCCGAAAATCCGACCGTTCCGCAGATAAAACGGAGCACAGCAACAAAAAAAATCATGAAAAGTTAAAATGTGCTGCAGAAACAGCGTTAGAGGGGAACCCCCACCATGTATTTCTTATTATTAGTATCAGATTAAAGAGTTTTTAAAAATAGTGGTTTCTGGTTTTTTTTTTTAAAAAAGTTTTGAACGATAATTTGATTTTTTTTTTCTGAGCTCATACCGACAACAGAACGGCTCGGTCTTAATCTACTATTCAAAAACTCTGACTAATGAGATAAACATACTTACGAGAAGATAACATTTAAAAAGCACACAAAAGCCATATTAATTATATACAAGCCGGTAAGAATGTTATAGTAAAAAAACATAAATCACATTTTACTGTCAGAAATAGCTTAAAAATATTATTTTTATGCAAAACAGAAAAGCGCACAACCTAAAAAGCAGAATGCTGCACCTAGAATCATAACGACCAATAAATACATAAAACAAAGCAAAAATTTAGCGCATACTTTAAAAAAAAACACGTAAGGCTCCGTCACACTATATGGCCATATATCGCTTCCCGGCACTACGTCAAAGTACCAAGGAGAAAATACTATATTTTTGCCAAGAATCCAACAGTCTATTCTTGATGTAACCATCTTATTGTCATTTTGTTTTCAGACCTAACAGTGGCCACTTTTTCCTTTTGTGTAATATACCCCAACTGCCTCTCGATTATTTTTATTATTGTTTTATGTAGCGCCATCAAATTCCGTAGCGCTGTACAATGGGTTGACAGGACACAAGTAGTATGTAACATGACAATTTGGCTTAGAGACAACAGGTGAGGAGGGCCCGGCTCATAGATTGTAAGCTCCTTTGAGCAGAGGCCTCCTCACCTCTTGCTGCTCTCTAATTATTATGTTATATACTAATGTCCCGTTTACACGGGAATTCCCTGCTCAGCGCTGCGGAATAGGATGGTGCTGTATAAAACAAATTATATATAGTCAGAATTATCATCAATTATACATTTTCAATGTGAGAATAGTAGTATCCAAATAATCGATATGAAAAAGTTTTTACTAGTAAATATTAATTCACATTTAAACTATTCTTTCATATTTAATAAAAACCGATTGAAAAAGTTTTTATTTACTTTTGTTTGCCACTCTGCCCCCCAGAATTGCCTTATACACCCATATATGCCACTCTGCCTCCCTGATATGCCTTTTAACCCCCTATTTGCCTCTCCTCACTCTGCCCCCTGATATGCCTTTTAACCCCCTATATGCCACTCTGCCTCCAGAAAACCATTGAACTCCCCATGCCATTCTTAACCCCCTCCGACTTACCAATGCATCCCTTTACTTGTGACCCGTCTTCAGACTCCCTGGTGTCTAGTGGGGCAGCCGGTGGAGTTCTGTGCGATGCAGACCTCCGCTGCTGGTGGCCAGTACTTCCGCCTGGGCTTCTATGACTGAGCGCCGGCATCACATGACCTTCCGGTGCTCCGTCATATAAGCCCCCCCAGAGGAATCGCCCGGCAGCAGCAGAGGCTGCCAGAGAGGAGGATCCGAGTCCCCTGCATCGCTGCAGGAGATCTGGATTTTAGTCTTGTAATTAGACCTCTATTTGAAGAAGACTACCTCGAATATAAGACGATGGTTATTTTTCAGAGTTTGCGAAGTGTAATCACCACAGCAACTAAGGAAACAGCATGGAAACCTATGGAATTTGGTAGAAATATTCCACTGGCTTAATAAGTCAATTTTGGAACAGAATTACTTTTTCTACATAACACCTACCCCCCCGTAACCAGCAAGGGCCAATAGGTACGATGAGTTAAGCATACAAAATATAAAAATACAGAATTACGTTTAACGATTTAAACCTGTTCTTAACGCTTATTCATTATATATTGATTATATATTGATTAAAAGAAAAGAAAAACTATGAACCTTGTGGTTATCATGTATTAACGGTGTATGAAAATCCAACTGACAATATGCATTGTACAGCGATACGGAAAATAAAATAGAAATAATAATAATGATAGAGACGGGAGCCCACGTGCACTCACTGAATTGGTTCCATAAACTTGTAACTTGGGTTCCCCAGATTCCAAAAGCTTTGCTACCATGTGAAGAAAGCTCTCGACGAAAGGCTTGATGCTCTGCGAGTGACAGGCCATAAGGAGCTGGTCCAGGGCTTCCATCGCAATGAACACATTTCTAGAAAAAAAACAGCATTTATAATATATAAAAAGTGTATTACTGATGTTAAAAGACATTACTAATGAGATTTTAATGTAGAAAGTAGGAGGAAATTGATTTTGCAAAGGGAAGCCAGAATAGCGCAAGAAAAACAAAACTCGACAAAGGTCATCCACAAGAAGAAAGGCCGAGACATAATTCAAATAATTTAGGTCCATTAAATCACCCCCCCCCACAAATCGGGGTCACTTACCCATATCTGTGTCTCACGACATCTCTGCTCAATCTTTCCGCGAGGTACGCGCCAATGCGGTCCAGCTTTTCAGGGGCCGATACTGCATAGAAAGTAAGTTTCTCCATATCCGCTTTAACGAGGCCATCCTTTAAGATAATCACAACAGAAAAATAAAGGCTCAATGGAACAGGAATTCAATCTTCAAATAAAGCTCAAGCATAAAAATCAGAGAAATTCTATATAGACCATAAAATAACCCAAAACTTCTGTCTATTCATCTCTTCGTTCAATATATACGTTTAACAATCAAACACTAAACTCATGTTTTTAAACAGTCGCCGCACACACATAAAACTGGTTTCTAACACACGTGCTTTCATAGGTTGATTTAGTGAACAGAATTGTAAAGGAGAGAAAACATTTTTCAAATTAGATTCCCCATTTCCCATAGATTTAATTACAATGGGGGAGGAGGGCTGTTGACGAGTAAAAGCTGAATTAATTTCAGTCGAGTCCCAGGACCGAGTCAGTCGAGTCCCAGGACCGAGTCAGTCGAGTCCCAGGACCGAGTCAGTCGAGTCCCAGGACCGAGTCAGTCGAGTCCCAGGACTGAAGGCACACTCCAGCCATCATCTACACTTTAAAGCTGTGTGGTGCCTTTAAATATTGTGGCGTCCACTTTGCAAACACATGCATTGGGCCCTTCCGCTGATTTCAATAGGAGAGCTTGAAGCAGCCAATCAGTGACAAGAACAGCCGGACAATGGAGGAAGAGGGTAGCTGCTGCAGCAGAGCAGCCTCTTCTGTGTCAAGTAAGAGTTTTATCTGATTTTATGATCTGTAAGAATACTTGAGGTTTTATGGGTTAATTTAATACACAATCTTCTTTATCCGTGAAGTCAACCACTTACTTTAGGGTCTTCCGGAAAAATATTATCCACCAAACGTTTGTAACGCGGACGCAAAGCTCCACAACAGCCACAGACACCTGCAAAAGAGGACACGTTTCAGCGGGTTCATTAGGGGCAGTTAAAAAGTACACAAAGTAATCCAATAAAGAATTTTAAATATTTTAAAATTCTGAAGACACCGATTTTTGGAGACTCAATATAAGGACAAGAAGAAGAAGAGCGCTCGTCTTAGCCTCACGAGGTTTGCTCACTAATGAGGGCTCGACGACTTCACTAAAGCATTATGAAGGTCCAACTCCGGTAAGCTTCAACGGCAAGAAAGGGTTGTCCGGTCCCATTTAACGTTATAGTTAATTACGTGCGGAATCTGTAATAGCGTCCATATACATTATACAACAAGCTTGGTCCTTCTTCCACCGGGCACCTCATCCATGTTGGCCTGTCTTTATCTATAATGAAGTCGGTAAATTGAAAGGACAAACTCACGCCTTAGTGAACAAACCCCAGAGGGCCCCCGGGCCACGATAAGTAATGTATGTGGAAGACAGCTACTTATACAAGAAAACAGAATTCTAATGTTCCTTCTGTGATGGACGACCCACGAGTGGTTGGTCGGAAGCACAGCGTATCCTCACAATATATATATTTTTTTTATATACTGAAAATAGCTATATAGCCAAATTTAGCATAATGTCCGTTTTTGAAATGACATATAGAATATTTGTTTCTTTGGAAGCACCGGCGTAATATATATTATATATATATATATTTTATAGAACATCTGGGTAAAACAATCAGCAGGCGCCCACAACAACATGGACAATTTAATCTCTTGATCATCATCATCATCAGTAATCACGGATCTGAACTTAAGCACAAAAACTCTGACTTAACAAAAATAGAAAATGTCAGCAATGGCCCTGATCATACATATGAGAAGAAAAATTATATATATATTTTTTGAAGACTAGATGGGCCAAATAGTTCTTATCTGCCATCAAATTTCGTTACTGGGCTCTTTTGCTTAGAACATTAGTGCGACATGCGACTCAATCCCCCATAATTATTTTTTTTTGGAAGTCTTCAAGCCTTTATAGTCAGTGGTTAAAAACATTTAAATAAAATAAATAATAAATAAATAATGCTTAAAACATGAAACAGTTGGGGTGACCCAAAATACCCAAGAAGTAGTGCGAATTAGATATTGTTACTAAACTATATTAGACACGTTAATAATAAGATATCAGGTTCCATAATAGTCCTTTAATCGAGAATTTCAAGTATTTGGAAATTGCATTTTTAAGCAAATACATTTTTTTTAGCATTAACTAAAATAATCCTGAATAAAAATGGTCATTGCTTTTCTCTTTTTTGCTATTAAATAAATAGAACGTCGGTATCGATGCAAGGAAACCTGTTTTTCTTGCTACAAGCAAACATAATTTCGGTAGGAATAGGTCAATTCTAAAAATAATAATAAAAGAAGCTTCTTCTGCTCAAGTGCCCTAGAAAGGCTTCGTTCTCTGAAAATTGAGTAAAAACATTAAAAAAAAACACATCCTTTTTATTATTGAGATCCACCGTAAATACTACCTCTCGTATGTACATTACTGAAAATCGTCTGCCGCTGTAAACGCATTATTTAGCGGACCAGAACCCAAAAGCAGGCGGTTTATTTTAGCAGCAAATTATGCAGACTCGGCACTGCGAAGCATTCACCGGGAATAACCTCCGGCCCTTCCAACCTGTGAACGGATGATAAATTACTCTCTGATCCTCCCGCTCCATCATCGCTGCGTAGAAAATATAAATAACGGCGGAAAGCAGCGAACCAAAAGCAGAACGGTTTATACCGGAAATATAAAATAGATTTTTCATTGTAGCCTATAAGAAAACGTCACAAAGTTACCGTCATCGGCGGCGTCCCAGGGCCCATCGATGAACTTTTACACGGAGATACAGAATGATTGGTTTTTATTTTTGGTTAACATTAGGAGTTGTTTCTAGTTGGCGTTTAGCTTGCTTAGACGTCAACGTACAGACCACGTGGCTCATGTTTTGGTCGAGTCTCTTCTTCCTATTAGGATTGGAGGGGATTCCGCGTTGAGCCCACAGGTACAGCCCCCCCAGGAGTGAAGCCCCCCACGGCCTGAGATACCACAAGAGAATGAAGATGGAGGGGGGGCTGGGGATGTATACTTTGTAAAGTGTTCATGTATCATTTGTTTCACTGCAGATTTTGAATCCCAAACTCTTTTTAACCCCTTCAGTACTGAAGCTAAACTCATCTATGGAGGGACGGACTTCATGGTATATATATATATATTACATACACACACACACACAGGGCTGCAACAACTAATCGATAATCGATAATGAAAATCGTTGCCAACGAATTTCATTATCGATTAGTTGAATCGATTTTTATCGATTATAAAATGAGGGGTTTTTCAGAGCAAATGCTCTGAAAAATACCCCTCATTTTATAATCCGTTTGTGACAGCTGCAGCTCCTACTTACAGTTCCTCCCTGCAGTCACTGCCGATTGCCCCCCCACTTCCTTCTTCCAGTCCCTCCCTGCAGTCACTGCCGATTGGCTGCAAGGAGGGAGTGTGAGAAAAGGGCGGGGCCAATCGGCAGCGACTGTTGGGAGGGTCAGGGAGAAATGGGCGGGGCAAAGTGCCGATTGGCCCCGCCCACTTCCTATGCTGTCTACATGGCTCAAGAACTCATCTAACTGGTGAGTATAAAATTTATATTTGGGCTTCTGAAAGTTAGGGGCAGTTATAGTTAATGGGGTGTTTAGGGTTAATTTAGGGGCAGTTATGGTTAATGGGGTCTTCTCCAGGGTTAATTTAATGATGAGGACTGAAGGTTCATTTAATAAAGTTAACTTAAGGTGCAGTAAAGGGGAATCTAAATCCTGGGGGCATTGAAGATTAACCCTGTATTTATTTATAAAAGTATTGTGAACAAGTCTGCAAACCTATGAGTGCACTATGGCATATCGGGGGTATACGGCATACCTTGGGAGGACGGAGTGACATATCAGGGGGCATTTATGGTAGATAAGGCATATGTGGGGAGGGCAGTGTGGCAAGCCTGGGCTCAAATGTGCATAACTGGGGGTTGGAAATAAAAACAAGAAATGCATTTTTATAAAAAATTTTTATTCTGCGGTTTGTTTTTTTCCATCCGACGTTACTTTATTAAATTATTTTAAATAAATTAAAATTTACATTTTTTTTTATCCGAAAAAATAATCGCCCAACTGATCGATTATGAAAATAGTTAGTTGCAGCCCTACATACACATATATACACACACCGGTGTAGTAATATAATAATATATATATATATATAGTGGGGTTTTCCCATCTTTTTACATATTCCGACAGGGTTTCCTTCGCCATTCGTCTTCGCTTTAAACTCAATGACTTTATATTTCCCCCGAGTGCCAACAGCCCCTCCAGGCTGAAGGCACAGTCGGTCGGTATGTTCATGTTCCTTCCCGCACGCGGCTCCATATAGATTCATGTATTCGGGGGATTTCATTCAGGTGATTAATTTCCACCCGCAGCCACCGATCACACTCTCTGTACATCTACTCGCTGAAGTGCATCACAATGCGATATAATGTTATTATCCGACTAGTAGCGCACCCGGGAGTCTGCTCTGGTAAGTCAGGGTGGGGGACAGAGTGGCAGCATATGTTGGGGGGGGGGGGAGGACAGAGTGGAGCATTTTGTGCTTTTTTAAAGAAAAAAACTTTTTCTTTAAAAGCACCACTTTTATGGGTGGCGGCGGCCTATATCCGAGCCAATACGGTATATTTTTACTTTACGAAGAGGGTGGTAGATAAACAGAACAGCCTCCCGACAGAAGTGGTAGAGGCTAATAGAGTGAGCAATTTAAATATGAAAGGGACAGCCCGTTTTTTCCTGACTTAAGCCAGATTAGATGGGCCGGATCTGCATTTTTGTTTCCAGTTCTCTCCCTTTTCCTCGCCTCACAAAGGGTGCCCAAACAGCAAGTTAATGGGGGAGAAATAACTAAATTGGGAGGAATAATCACGCAGCCGGGAAGTTCAGATGGCTGCTTACGGCTACATATAATTTTAATGGCTATTTTATTATTTGCATTGCTATATTTTAATGGCTATTTTTTTTTTTTAATTAAAGGTTTTAACTCCACAAGTTTATTTAGTACTCGGCGACATGATCTATACGATTAAACATGAAAAATTAGCTGTACAGCAGGGCTCGAAACCAACACCAGCACGCTTCAGCAGCTTTCCATCGGTACCAAGTCATAAGTCGCAGCTTTCCTGATCGTATCCCAAGTACAGTAAAGGGAACATGCGCAGCAACAGAATTTCATTAATGCTTTATGAAGTGGGTTTGTTTGGGGGGGGGGGTGGGTACCAGCAACTGCTTTAATTACCACCCCCCCTCCACACCCACACACACGTCATACTGACCTATCTGATCCTATCGATTTTCGCTTATACGTCACTTGTAAAGGCAGATTGTGGAAAATCCACTAGCCCTACCGACCCGTATGGACGGTAATAACGGCATTTCTGGCAATCAGAACCCTCAGTAAAGTTGTTGTTAAATCGCATTCTGGCAATTTATTAGAATTCAATATAAAATTTACATCGTTATCCTAGAAGACCTCAGAACCCATAACAAATATGCTGAACAAAGAATATGTACAAAACATATACCGTATTTGCTCGATTATAAGACGCCCCCAAATCTGAATATTAATTTAGAAAGAAAGGAAAAAAGCCTGAATTATAAGACGACCCTATAGGAAAAAAGTTTTACCAGTAAATGTTAACTCATGTAAATTATTTTTTTTAAATAAAAGCTATGATTGAGAAAAATATTGTTTTTATTTCCTTTTTTTCAACCTGCCCCCCCCTTATGCACTTCTGCCCCAGAAATGCACGATACCCTCTATATGCCACTGTGCCCCATGATATGCCTTTTAACCCTCTATATGCCACTGTGCCCCATGATATGCCTTTTGACCCCCTATGTGCCACTCTGCCTCCAGAATTGCCTTATACCCCTATATGCCACTCTGGTACTTAGGGCGTTAAAAGGCATATTATGGGGCAGAGTGGCATATAGGGAGGTATAAGGCATTTCAGGAGGCAGAGTGGTGTATAGAGGGTTAAAGGGCATTTCTGGAGGCAGAGTGGCATTAAGGGGGTTAAAAGGCATTTCATAGAGCATTCTGCCTCATGCCCCCCATTTAACACCCCCCGCCAAAAAAACATACCGCGTAGACAACTTCTGCTGCAGCCGGGAGGAGGTGCGGTTAGCAGCAGGCGTTGTCTGCGTCCATCGCGCAGACCTTCCCCGGCTGTCGGAGTTCCCCGGCCGCCCTGGTGCGGGCAAGGTCTGCGTGATGGACGCAGACAACCCCTGCTGCTAACCGCACCTCCTCCCGGCTGCAGCGGAAGTTGTCTACGTGAATCGCGTAGAGCTCTACACGCTGCCAGGACAACACACCGGGAGTCAGAAGCACCGGTAAATTGGGGGGGGGGGCATAACAGAGGAGGATCCAGGTCCCCTGCATCGCTGCGGGGGATCTGGATCTTAGTCTCATAGTCAGACATAAATGTGACCGGCCCAACAGAAAAAATATAAAAAATATACATTACAAAAATACACTCACTCGATCACATCTACTATTACGCAGACCTTACTGAGAACATTGACCTTTCCACATCCTACACATGTAGACGTTGTTAAGATTACAGACAGGCGGCTACGAGGAGAAACGTCGGCCAGAGGACTCGAGAAACACGCAGAATGCAGGTCTCTCGAGGAGCTAGTCACCTGCGCTCAGAGAACAAGAAAGTAAACATCCCCAGCCGACCATATGACTTTCCCATCTCGACTATGAGGACTCTCTGATGGGCTACTAAGACAGAACAGATAATGAAAGGCTACCTTCATCAAAGGTCCATAAAGCCACCTCCTGTCCCAGTATCATCACTGAGGAACGGCGAGCTAACGGAACCGTGTATAACGAAGACATTCTAAGGAGGCATTCTAGCGACGTAAAGATGTGACTTTTGTACCTACACAAGCAGGTGAAAAGCCGGGGTTCCCACGCAGGGTTAAAGTCGTACGTCCTTTCTTCCTCCCCGGTATGGACCGGAGTATATCTCTGCATGATGTAGGCCCCGTGCCAGATCTCGGATAATTCCTTTTTATTGTTTTTTTAAACCTTCTTTATGTTCTGGCCTCTCTCTATCCGATACGGTAACAGTTACAGCAAGTTAACAGCCGGAGCAGCGCCAGGTAATTCATCACTATGTCAACGATGAAAGTGAGGACGGGCTGCGTGGAATTAGGACATGACATCATAGCCATTGTACACCTGGAAACCCGGTATATTGATTTCTGCTAGCCATTCCGAGAGCTGCCATACGATACACAGTGGAAACTTTTGCCGTCTCCAAGGAACGGTTCCCGGTGGCAGAGCAGATAAGTGAATATTCGGGGATGTTTTCTATGCTGTTCGTTGTACGTTATAAATATTTCCCCCGAGAGGGGAGTCTTTGTAGGATGATCCGACACGAAGGCTTAGGAGACATTTTAATAATTTAAGAATAATAATCAGTTGTTTTGTTCTATCGCGTCATACTTCTGTATGGGTTGATATGGGGATGGTCCATCAT
>VKOC01000006.1:41121329-41136483 GCA_009364415.1 Spea multiplicata
CTCCATCCCATAGTCAGCCTCGTGTATATAAAAACGGATACCCACCCTTCCAGCTGCGACCAAAAATGTTAGGGTCATTGCATTAAACGTGATTTTTTTTTAATGAATCTCTGAAAGCTAAACGTTATACTAGAAAATACGGGTGAATCAAAATCTAAAGGGTCTCAGTCGTTATTTGTGCCCCTTTGTTGTTTTCCTGAATATATTTTAAATGCTCCGTAACCCGTTTGTTTTCAATTTGCATTTCTGCTAAACATAACATTTACGGTAATAAATATTTATACAGCAACAGATCGCGTCACCTGTATGCGATTCGCACCGGTTTGTAAATCAGAAGACATTTGCATTTTAAGATACCGGGTATTTGATTACAGAGCTACAAAATATAGAAACACCAAAAATCTACAGAATCGGGAAGAAATGCATTTTAAATGGGTGAATAACAGTAAATATATGTAACTACGACATCAGACTGAAAACGTTTCTTTAGAAAACGACTGCTTTTACAACACTGTAGACAACATAAATTGAGTCTCTAGTGCAACATTTGAACCATGGTTTTGTCAAAGACCACACTAGACCACTCCATTGGTGGCTATGAAGCTGGACCATTCCATTGGTGGCTATGAAGCTGGACCATTCCATTGGTTGCTCTGGTGATAAGTCCAATTCAAGTTTTCATCACTTTTTGAAACATACCCCATAGTTCATTACAGGTCATATATCTACTGAAGGGATTGAATAGTCATCTTTCGTTCACTTGGGGTATAAACACTTTCACTAAACAAGAAAGGTGGTTGTTCATGGAGAACGGAGAGAAGTTCTGGACGATCAAAGAACGCTGTGAGACTGACGACCGGTTAGCTTTGACGGATAAACAATGAAAATGTATTGTATACATTGTACTTTGTATACACACATACTGTATATTATATTTATTGTGACAGAGCACAAGGCAGAGTCCTAGGGGTGGGAAAACAGTCCCAGGGAGCGTTTTATAATTACCGTATTTGCTCAATTATAAGACAACCCTCCAAAATCTGAATATTAATTTAGGGGGAAAAAAAAAGAGAAAAAGCCTGAATATAAGACGACCCTATAGGAAAAAGTTTTACCAGTAAATATTAAATTCCTGTAAAGTTTTTTCATATTTAATAAAAAGCTATGATTGAGAAATATATATTTTTTGGTTTTTTATTTCCTTTTCATTGGCCAACCAGCCCCCCCCCCCCCCGTTATGCACATCTGCCCCCAGGCTTGTCACTCTGCCTTCCCGATATTCCTTATACCCTCCTATATGCCACTCTGCCTCCAGAAATGCCTTTAACCCCCTATATGCCACTCTGAGCCGTTATTTAATATATTTGGACAGTGTGGATAAGAAGCATCTTCATTTCCCCAAATGATTGCAGACACCGAAGATTCCAGGGAGACCCACCACGGCAATAGATATATCTATAGGGGATGGTAAATGAACATATAACAGGAAGGGAAACCATTACTTTTATGCACCGGTTTCACACAGTCATATAAGCAGATATATTGGTGTAAAAATTCACTCATATTTCTAGCCTAAAAATAAATTGCTTTCACTTAACGGTGATGTTTATCTACAATTGTTTGAAAGTTTGTAACCAATTTGTTTTTTTTATATGATATGTTTAACAAAACTGAGTATGTTTCTGCTAGTAGAATTTACAAAACATAACTAGACATTTGGTTATTCTATGAAATGATGGCTATGACATCAAAATCCACCAGGTTCAATACTTTATTGAAGGAACCTTAATGTAACTAATTTATTACAGTGACCCCTAGTGGTCGTGTTTATATTTTATTTTAGCTTTTCCACTTTCAACCTTACCATACTCTCCCCGAGTCCCTTTCATCAATAATAAAGTATCTTACACTTTACTATCACTTGTATCTAATACCATCAAAGGAGGCAGAATATCTTGAAATACATTGTTATTTCCACAGACCACATAACATTGTAATGGGGGTAATAAAAGTTATTGCTATTAGAATATTCTTCCGGTAGAATTTAAAGTAAAGAACGCATTCCCTCACCTCACAGAAACCCAGTTTAATTGCAGTCCCCTACTAGTTTATGAAAAAAAACAGTAAAAAAAAAAAATAAATAATCCTGGTTCATATAGAGCAACCCTGAACAAGAATTTAACTTGCTGGCTATCCTCGGCTATCCTCTTAACGTATGTTGCCAGGACCTATTGGCCAAGGTCAGCCCTACCATGGGTACCTTGGACCCAGGAGGCACTTGGTAAGGGGGGGGGGGGCGGCATTGGAGCAAAAGAAAAAAACAGAATTATTCTGAATACCACACAGTGGGCACTCAACAACAAAATAGTTTTTGCCTGAGCTTGGCCTTGTTAGTTCCTCTGCAATTCTGCAGTCATCCTATCCTCTATAACAGCAAATGAGCCTGTCTCAACACTCCGAAAGAGAACCACACGGGGGGGGGGGGGGTGGGTAACATGTCATCAGATGACAACCAGCTGATGCCGCGATTAATGGGCAGTCACTGTGCCGTAAGCAGTGCTTGGTAAATCACTGGACATCAGACTGAGAAGAGTATGCGCGTTGGTAACAGGTATTGGCATTGTTTGGTTGAAGGGGTTTGGGGGATGGTCTGGTTGGGGCGGCATTTCATTTTGTCTCCAAGCAACACAATGTCTCCAGCCAGCCCTGCTATTGGCCACAATAAAATGAACGAGCCAGCACAGGACCATCTTCTGCCACTCGTTCTCCAAACCAACCCATGGACCAGAAATTACTAGCTCATGCACCAGCTCTGGGGATCATGGCCAAGTTCTAGTAGTAGAATTGATGGGCTTGTGTGTAGAGTTTGACCCCATTTCATCGCTGAGGAGATCCTACACTCTCCCATATGCTTTCAATTATTTTGCAGGCAAATCTCCAAGTATGGGTAGCTTCACCACCATACTCCAGACACCTTCCATCCTACTATAAGGAGCAGGAGAAGCCGAGCTTGGAGAGCTCCAGGAGCCAGCCTTGGAGGTTCCCAGCTGTCAGGCCCTATTGGCCTACTTTAAACGAAGCTAAAAAAGACAGGACATGATAACCCCGGGGAAGAAATCTCTAATATTTCATCAAGTTCTACACGGAGCATAGCGGGGCAAAGCACATTTAGCCACACACTTGTCACGACAGTATAGTGCATTTCATATAAAAAAATAAAATGTAAAGGGACAAGCTTGGAGTCAACCATAACAACCAACCCTTATTTTCTGTTTTATTAACTCACACTTGGATTTGTTTACTCAAACCGTGAATTTTCCATAATCGTTCCATCCAAGCTGGTAACGCACTGATTAGTTTAGCTGCATTTAGATAAAATACGACAATTCTGCTGTTCTAATTTAAGGGAGGTAATAACAGGTATCCCTCCGGATTTCAAAGCAATCTTGTAAATCCTCCAGAATAGTGAAAGCAGATTTCACATTAGCATATTTTTAAATTCCCTCTAATCCCTGATTTCATGTAAGATTTTTTTTTTTTTTGGGTGAATTATTGGTAGTTTTTGGATGCAAATTAAAAAAAAATCTTAATTTCTTAAATTCCTAAGAATTTGCACGTGTCTAATGTATCCAGCAGAATATATCATTTGACTGCTGTTCGGTCCTTAAAATTCATAAAATAGTTTATCCATCTTTTAGTGCAGTATTTATGAAACTTTCTACATCCAAGTACTTTTAGTGAAACTGGTGTTTAATTAAATTCTCCTACATCGACCTTTACTCTGATTTGTAGCCCACATTAATAAATTCTGTTCTAGATGCGCGTGGAAACAGGTCCCCATGGTACATATGTCATCTGACTAAGGCTGAACCAGCTTTTCTGCATCACACGAGTCTTTAGTTGAAGTTTTATTGGGCCAGAATAGAGAAAAAAACCCCAAGCTTATGGGACCTCAAAGGTCTCTTCAGATGGTATACTAGAATTTTTGTTGTTGTTGTTGGGCAAGGGTTAATTCATAATACCACTGCAATATTTGTCATCCTAACCTTTACCCAGAAACACAGAATTTGACAACAGATAAGACCCGTTTGGCCCATCTGGTCTGACCATTTTCAAACCTTAATCCATGCATGTTTAAAATTCCCTTTAGCATAATAGCCTCTACCACTTCTGATGGGAAGCTGTTCTACCATCTTCAGAAAAACAAACTCTTACATTAGATCTAAATCTATGGCACTCAAGTTTTACATTATGACCTTGTTATTACATTTCTCCATTTAAAGGGAACGAATGCAGGAGGTAAGTTTATGTATTTAATGGTTTCTATCAAATCTACCCTCCCTTTTCTTTGCTTCAAGCCATTACATATTGGGATCTTAGTCTTTTCTGAATTTTTATCCTGCAAAAAAAAAAAAACAGTTTACCACTTTAGTTGCCCTCCTCTGAACTCTCGCCAAAATATAAATATCCATCTGGAGATGGGGTCTCCGAACTAATTGTCTCACTACAGTAACTAAAGAATACATGAACCTGTTTGCCTACAGTGGCAAGCAATAGAGTTCATTCAAAACTAAAAAAAATATATATAATTTTGGGGACTGAACCGTTGCTTTAAGGCTTCACTGAAGTTAGTCTACTGCAGATCAATTCTCTATTTATGAATATAGTTGCAATTTGGTAACTTGTTAGTCATTAAATAAAAGAAAGTTATGAAAATGTAAAGAGCTTTTTGAAAGATTCTTTAAAAAGAATTAAAAAAAGTACGTTGCCTACTTAAATAACGTTGAAAGCGGTTAAACAAAACAAATTCTCTCGCGCCTGCTTCTAGAATCTAACATTCTAATCCTATTCAATAATGAGGCAAGGACTTGAACTGATCAATGACTTCTCCAACTCTCTGCACAACTGACGTCAATCTATGCCTGAGCCCTAATCAGCTCCGCAAGATCTCGCCGAACCTGTAAACAGTAATCTTTGATCATCGAAACATTTCAACATATATATATATATATATATGTCTTATTTTTCCTAATAAAAACAATGAGTCATAAAAAAACAAAACGTCACTTTAAGGTGAAAACGTCAATTTAGGAATGAAGCTTTGTTCATAAATCCAAGTTGCAGTAAATACTTCCCACATTTGTTTAACGAGAACACTACCTTGTACAGCATATTGCTACTGCGTCCACAAAAGGTCACTGTTGTGATATTGATCATGTTTCAAAGATAACTCCGACTGCTCTTGCTGTTTGTCTCGGTTTGGGGATGAAAGCGACGTCTTCTAACCCTTGTTGTCCAAGCAAAACACTGTTGACCTCTAACGCTTGTTGTAATTATTTTTAAGATTTCATTTAAATATACTTGTTAAAAACCAAACATACAAAAAACTCAATTCTTTGCCGTGTCCTTAACCATGCTATGAAAAAGTTGTCCCTCATATTTCCGCATTTAGATCAGATTCTGGTGATAAATGTTTTTTTTCTTTTTCTAATATTCCAGAGCTTAATCACAAATTTACTGGTATTTAAATTATACGCATTTCCTCCTGAAGAGGGACATAGGGTTCTCTTACATAGAATTTAACAGAAAAAAAAAAAACACATCTAGTCTGCGCTCAACTCAAATAGGCTGCGAGAAAAAAGCTGAAAACATCAATTTTTGTAAATTCCTCTACATAGCCAGAAGAATCGGATTATATAGGCTTGATCCACACTGCCCTTTATCAGATTCCTCTTGGCTCAACAACAATGGTGGTGCGGACACAGAACGCTTCCTTTCCTTTGGTATTTTGGTCCTCATGGGCATTTGGCGAAGAAGTTAAACGGAGGACACATTAAGTGGACACACTGATTAATAACCACAAAATCACCTAGAGGATGGGGCCAGACAGACATAAAAGAGGAATCGGGAAGTAAGCACACCATTCCAGAGTGTGAAATGCGTATTTGGAGGACTACCAGGACTTTTAAAGTACACACAATTTTTTTCTTTGTATACTTTGTTGGGTTGATTTAACAAAATAAGTGATTTTACTGCATCCTGGGATTTCCATACATTGGGTGTGCTACAGCTGCTACCTGCTTCAAAGTAGGGTCTGACTACCCTATCATAGGCACAAACCACAACACTCAGAGCCAGGTAATTTTAGGTGAAGAGAGAGACGTTTAGGTGAATGACACCTTAAGGGCACAGTCGTGTGATTTTTAGGAGCGCTTTTTATTAAAGGCTCTGTTTAAATTGTGAGTGCGCACTCTGTAGGATATATATCTCATCTACTTCTATATACAGGCATACCGCACTTTTTTTGTATTTCTGTTTTTTCCGTTACATGTTACCACCCAGCAACTACTTATAAAGGGTGAGTTTAAAGAATATTTGTTTTAGGGCTCCACACTTTTCTGGTGCGAAAGCGCCAGAAGATATATGTTTGCATTACGCACAGGGCATTTGTTTCTCTCGAAAGAACTTTCTGGCATTTTAGCATATAAAGCGTTCCTACCATTTTTCTCAGTCTAAAAGAGCAAATGTAATTTTTTTTTCCCCACTACAACTGCTATTAAGAAAGAAGAAATGTGTATATATATTATGGAGCGAGTTTTGAATAAGAGGATTTTCAAGCGTAATTCTTTCATCGAATGCAGCTACTGAATAAATGTGAAATACATTATCCTGAAATTTGATGTTTTAATTGTAAGAAAGATGAAATGTACCCAGCACAGAACAAATCACTCATGGCAGATATTTAAAGACGATAGGAAACTTGCATGTAAGCCCTGGCGCTAACAAATGAATGTTTGATGCGTCAATCTGAACGTAATATATGTATCACATCCCGATTTCATTGAGCATTGTTTAAACTAAGCCTTCAAAGATGTTACAAGGTAGCCAAAAATATTCCTCTATTGCGCATAATCAAATTTGCAGTTTATTAAGTTAAGACAGGTGAATAATTAAATGCTGAGAGAATCGTATACAAACGAAGGCAATCATGTAACTTACAGAAAGTAACATTAAACTCAAGTGCTGAGCAGATAGTAACGCGGGGAAGTACTACGCCCTCTTTTTACCCCTTAGGCTAGGTTTCCACTTGGGTATTTCTTGCAAAAACACTCAAAATAACGACAATTCAGCCACACAGCGTTTTATTAGTGAAAAAACGCTGCGGCCATTTGTGAGCTGTTCGTCAATAGGAAATCGCACACAGGAATATCCACTTGGCGTTTTTCTGTTTGGCGTTTTTTCAGTCCTCTGCCGTTTTTCTGCTTTTTTGGGCTCTGTGGCAGTTTTTCAAAATCGCAGCATGTTGACACTGGCGTTTTTTGCAAGGAAAAACGCCATGAAAACGCCATGTGGGTTTTGCCTTGGCGTTTTTTTTCCCCACAGCTACAAAAAAGGGGCAGTACCCAGGAAGAGCTGCCATTTTCCCCAGTACTGTGGTAAAACTTTTATCTGCTTGTACACTGTGTGCTGTCTCTGTATAATTTATTAGCAGCATGGCACCCAGAATTGTCTTTGATGTGTCCAAGCGTATTCAACTAGTGAGTATCCCTTGCTGTGTATGTATGTTTTATATTTGTAGGGGGGGGGGTCATCCAAATCAAAGTGGCACCTTCATTATTGTCTTTCTAGGGTATAATTTGGTTAACATTAGCACATGAAATGTTGCTGGGGCAGCAAAGCACATTTGTTGTCACACCCAGGAGATTTGGCAAAGCAAAGCCCCAGAGGAGAGTACAATTCTGTCCATTTGTTTTGTCAAATTATTATACCCCCCTGCGATACTTATCAAAATATTGCACGTAATGTAACCCAAAGGCCAAATCACTGATTTCAAACAACAATTGATATAGACTGTTACCCTACATCTGAATAGTGGGGTTTGTTTTCCTTTACGTAACATCAGCAAATGTCGATTTATCTTTAAGAATGTGTCACAACCTAACATTGTCGTCAAGGTGTTTTTCCGTTCACATTATTATTTGACTGTGGTTTTACTCATCAATTCTCTGCCTTCAAACTGAGAGGTAGAAGCACGTCTTATTATGGGACCAGCCTCTGGAGGCAAATAAGGACCGCATGGCGAAGGAGGAGGCCTGGACGGAGATCTTCAGGTCCCTATTTCTCAATTGGGATAGCAAGAATGCCCGGGAGCAGGGAGCAATAGGTAATTTACGCTGAGTTTTCTCATGTTTTCTTTGTTAGATTTATTTCACATAAAGGGGCTATTTATATAAACACCTGTGCAGAGGAAAGGTTGCCCAGTTGCCCATAGCAACCAATCAGATCCTATTTCTTCTTTTCCAGGCCTCTTTATAAATTAAATAAGTGATCTTCTTGGTTGCTATGGGCAACTGGTCAATATGTTCTACACAGAGGTATTCATAAATCTCCCCCAAAGTGTTGTACATATAGTTTAGTCCCCATAGGGGAGTATTAAATGTAATCAGGAATCCTCTTACTGCATACAGGCATGATTTAGAGAACCGTGTGAGAGAAAAGGTGGAGGGATTTTCCCACAGAAACCAATCACAGATCAGCTAACAAGCTCTGGTAAATTGAAAGCTGAGCTGCGATTGGTTGCTGTGGGAAAATCCCTCAACATTTCCTCTCACACAGTTTGATAAATCAGGGCCAAATGTGTGTTTGGAGAAACAACTCATGTATTGTATTAATATTTATGTTACAGGAGGCAGTTACGAAACGCTGGAGATCACTGCGAGACAGGTTCCACAAGGAACATTTGAAAAAGGGGGCAAGTGGGAGCGCTGCTACTTCTAGCAAGAAGTATAAATACTTCGACCAGTTACTGTTTCTAGCACCAGGAAGATAACAGAGGGTACGTTTCTCCAACACTTTAATTCGGAATCCATGCTAACCAAACTTTTCCATTAAAAAGCTCTGATGCATAAAAACATTTCAGACAGCAAAAACTAATCACAGATGGACCCAACTGCTCCCAAATCAGAGTACGTGTCTCCTTCACTATATTGGCTATAGTAGTTTTGCCCACAAAAAACTGGAACTGCAGAGAAGAAAATGATTCTCCAGCTGCCAGGAATCTGAATGAGAAAAGAAAAACAATGAAAAGCACTTCATCTAACATTGAGGCAACACTAAAGGGGTTTAAAAATTATGTACCTTAATGTGATCAGAAGCCTAACCACAGGTTGAATAGGTTTCCTCATGTGGGTCAAAAGTATATTCATTGCATTTCTTAAATTATGACTTGAACCTTAGTCTCTGCGTGAATTATATATTTAACAAAAATGCCAGATAATGGTTTTAGAATTTGGACCAGCATTTACTCAAATTATGTTTTCTGTTTACATAACAGATGTTAATATACATACTTGGATTCTGCATGCTAGAGAAGGATGGTTATTTTTTTTTGCATGTTTTTTTTTTTAAAAAAAAAAAAAGATTTTTCCTCCGTTGTATAACATTTTAATTATAGTAAAGTGGTCAGTAAAAACTATACCGGTAAATAACATTACTGGCATTTCAGAAAAAAAGAATTACATTAAGAACATTTTTAAATAAGCCATGAGTGATTAATGCATTATTTTAGACTTTTAATTAAAATGAATGTTTCAAACACGTCCAGATATAATTACTGTTTATAAAAGTCAAGGCTAATATTGCTCTCCAAAAAGGTCAAAATAAATCTTCAGCAGATATTATGAAGAGAACAGAGCCTGAACCTATGTTATGTGCTACAAGCATACCCATATAGGCCAATTACTGAAAACAGGTGCTCTTTCATTGACCTAATTAATGTAATAGCCACTGGATACGCTAAATTAATTAAACCTTTGTGGCTCGGTTCATAAGCCGACGATAACATGCGAAAATTAAGAGTTAGTTATAGTCTGTTGCAAAAACAAATCTAGCTTTGCACATTAGTAACAGAAACCAAGGGTGGTCTTGATCGAAGCAGAGCTGGAACAATTTTGTTATATAGCGCAATCATATTCCGTAGTGCCGTACGAGACAGAACTTTAATATGTAACAACTTGATGTACAGAAATAGGTGAAGACCCTGCTCAATATTGTAGCAGTTGTCATAGAAACCAATTGAATGAGCAAGACGTACGATTCCAGCACCCCCAATGTACAAAACAGCAGATGGCCCTGCCAAGTGCTATAAAACTAATGAAAAAATGGGGTTCCCAGGAACCTGCTCTTGGGGAATGAGGAGTCTGACCCAGAGATCCAAGAAGGCAGCAGCACCCCAACCTGGAGACTCTGGGGCAAACCTGGAGAATTCCCAGGTATTGCCGTAGCACTACCAATATAGAATCTTTTGGCCTTGGGGCAGAGTATGGAGGACATGGTGGAGCTTACCACTAAAACCCTCCAATTATATCCCTAAAAGTTGCATCCAATGGTCTGTTTTATGGAAAAAAAACTAGCGTTTGAAATGCTCCACTTATTCCAGTTTTGCCTTTCTAAGTATGTATCTAAATATTTGCTTCTACATTTGAATGCTTAATCCCTTTCCATATATCTTAACAATCATAAATAGGGGTGATCTCTGTTTTAGGGTTTGTTTTGTTTTTTAAAACAATTTAGCACTATGCAGTTCTTTTCTTTATCGTTTATATATTTTATCAAGAATTTTGCCATATATTCCAATTTCATGTAATTGTACATGCAATACAGTAACACCTATAATTACAGTCACTTGTATATCTAAATTAAAGAAATTAAACTAGCAATCTATTTCCGGTTATGCAGTTATAATCTGATTTAATCGTTTCCATATCGCACACTACCTTGTCATTTTAGTGCCATTTAGAAAATGACTTCAATTAGATCGTCGAAGTAGTTAAGTTACTTAGAGGTAATCCGCTTTTGCATAAAACTTACTTAACCCGGGGATAATGACCCTGGCTAAGATGTGTGGTTGTACTAATGGAAATGAGATCTGATTTAACTCCTAAAGTCACCCAATGGGAATTCCTAATTTTCACCGAGTGGATGTGATATGAAAACCCTTCCTACTTTGGATAGGATATCTAAATGGACAATTTCAAATGTATAGGTTGATACAATTTAGGAAGCTATCAACCTCACAGTGGTCTCCGTTACTAGTAATAGCCACTGATGTTAAAACAAATATTTAGGGGGGGCGTGGCTTGCCTTGCTGAGAGATGGCTGCTTGAGCTCTTCGCTCCGCGGTTTACTCACTTCAATCCGCATCCATCCACCGTATTCCCGCAATATGGGCCGACTAAAACGGCTATCTCAAAGACAAGAACCCCCAGACACCCAGACAAGACAATCGGGGCAATCGCTCCGCTCTTATTTTCACACGCCGGCGGCCTTGGGCCCCCAACCACCATCTCCTAACATGGCGCCCTCTCCAGCCAGCACAGCCTCATCCGAGGAGGCTCCTCGTTCGCCACACCTGCCGGAGTTAGCTTCGTCCTCTGCCGACCTTCAGGAACTGTTCCGCTCGCTGCCGACTAAAGCGGACCTCAGCAACCTCGTGGCTGAAGTTAAACTGGCCCTGCATGAGGAAGTTGCGGCCCTCCGGGCGGACATCACGGGAGTTGAACGGCGCACTGCACATCTGGAAGCGTCTCAGGCCAGTGCCGCACATCACCTCTCTGAACTCCGTCAGTCCTCTACTCACCTCACTGGACTTGCATCGGAACTGCTTCGTTCAGTTGAAGACCTCGAAAATAGAGGTAGGAGAAACAACGTGAGGGTGCGGGGCCTGGGGGAATCTGACGGTCCGGAAGATCTCAGGGCCTTATTACAGCGGCTTTTTAATACCATACTGGGCCGCTCGCTTGATTCCCCAATCCGTCTGGACAGAGCACATCGCGCCTTGCGTCCCCGTGGCGACCCCTCCGACCCCCCCAGGGATGTCATATGCTGCTTTCAAGATTTCCTCCTGAAGGAAGAAGTTATGGCTAAGGCCCGGGGTTCGCGTACCTTTGCCTTCGAGGGCCACACTGTAGCGCTCTTTCAAGATCTGTCCCCTATTACACTACGGAACAGGCGGCTATTGCGACCACTCACTTCCATACTACAAGACAGAGGTATGAGATACCGTTGGGGCTTTCCCTTTCAGCTTCTTATAACACATGGGGGCTATACTCATATTATACGCCGACACAGAGATATCGCGGAAGTCGCACGTGCCTTGGGCCTGCCTGCCCTTCAAGTGGACGACTGGCAGAACCCAGCCCTTCTGACAGGGAATGTCCCCCTACGCGGCTCATTGCCCAGACGTCGGGGACCGGGACGCAGGGAAGACGCTATCGAGAGGATCCACTCCTTGCACACACATGAAGAGTGACATCTCCAGTTATCCCTCTTGCCACTTCGCCATAAGGGAAAGAGACAGAGAAAATTATATATACATATTTTTATTTTTTATTTTTTTTTTATTATCATTTTATTGCTCCGCTGTCTAAACAAGCGACTGTCATCACTCGAAACTTTTTGAGACTCCTTGTCCTCACGGCGTCTCTTTCCTGTCAAGGCAGCTCAACCTTTTACATATGCTCATTTGGATCTGCATGGGTCAGAAGTACAAATGCTACGGCCTGGATTGACCGGTCTAACTTGCTGAGCCTCGACGCCGCATTCCTGAGCAATGTCCACACGCCTGAAGTTATGACGTACTTCTATTCCTCTGCCACCTGCGACCGCTACCACTCGATATTATTTGTGGCTCTTTGTCTTCATGGACAGTCTCATGCGTCAAGGCTGCTCGCCCTCTTGTAACGGTGCCTTCTCCTCTTCACGCCTTTAGACCCGCAGGTATATTTGCTCCTACCAGTGTTGTCACATCTTCCTTACTGAACTTCATCACCACTGAACTCATATACGACGTCTACTCGCCTGATATAGTAGGACTAACTAAGCTTGCGAGCAGGGCTCTCCACCAAATGTATCGGTTTGTCTTAGTCTGTCAATTCTTGTCTTGTCATATCCCTTGAATTTATGTATTGTATTAAGCGCTGCGTAAACTGTTGGCGCTATATAAATAAAAGATAATAATAATTAATATAATAATTCTTTCGCCGCCTGGTATTTGTGATCTGTACAATCAGGTTGTTAGGTCTTCCCCATGCGGTCTATATACCGCTCGCGCATTCTTTCACTTGCACTTTCAGTCACATTCGGACGACACCTTATTTTAGTCAAGTCAAACACCAGCACCGCTCTACATATCACGACAGGGTTTTTTTTTTTTTTTTCTCCTCTCCTCTGGACCGTGACTGCCCACTAGACTGTCCTACACGTTTGGCATTCGCTGCCTGACCGGTCATACGACACGTCATCACCTCATAGCACACATAGCATCGCTCTCGCTTGCGGTTTACAGGTTGTGGAGAGCGGGAATTATCTGTGTCGGTATATACTTATGTTTTCTAGGCGTGTTTTTTTTTTTTTTTGTTTTTTTCTCTTTCTCTACATGTTTGTTAACTTCCACACTGCCACGGGATACTATACCGCTGCCTTCCTGATTGTTGGAGTCTGTTGCTCTACTTACTATAGTATTGCTTTCTCCCGGTATGCTGATCTGTAGGGGTACTGTGTTGGGAAGTTTTCTGCCATGCTAGCATTACATGGTGGATGGTAATATACATTGTCTTAACTAAGTGAGTTTTGACTGCGAAGTTACTGTGATTTATTTTTTTTTGTTTACCTTGTTAGAAACTTTGTTTCTCTAGACTGCTGTTCTCTCCAGTGGGGTTTCCACTCTCCTTAGCAACTCGGGTTTGCCCTGGGCGTCGGACTTCGGTGTGTTACCGGAGTTAACGGGGTCGCCCATCCCGATTCTTGCTGTAGTGTCCATCACCTGGGGTTCCCCGCCCTCTCGGTTCCACTAATTATATATATGTGAATGTGTATATATCTCTATATATATATAGGTTTTGTTTGGTTTGTTTGTTTTTGTTTTTTTTTGTTTGTTTTTTTCTTTTTCTCTTTTTTCCCTCTCTTCCCCTCCCTCATTCTCTCCCTCTTCTGCTTACTTCTTCTTGTCTTCCCCTCTGCCCTCCGGCATGTCTCGAATTGCTCCGCCCTTCCGCTCATCACCCCTGGCAGTAGTGAGCTATAATGTTCGCGGCCTCAATATCCCAGAGAAGAGGACCCGGCTGGTCCGGGAACTCCGCCGGGACAAGGTGTCCATGGCTCTCTTGCAGGAGACCCACTTCAAGGGGTCGACCGGCCCTGCTTTGCGGAGCTCCTCCTTCCCTTTAATTTACGCCAGCAATTACTCGGCCTCGAGGTCACGTGGGACCGCCATACTGTTTTCCCGCCACACGCCTTTCCTAATGACTGAGATGAAAAGTGATCCCGACGGTAGATTCACTTTCGTCAAGGGTACCATAAATGACCAGACCTTTACGTTCGCCTCCATCTACCTCCCCAATTCGGGACAATGTGCTTCTCTTTCCCGTATTCTCCGCTCTCTCATGGAATTTAAACAAGGTGTCTTGGTTTTAGGGGGGGACCTTAACATGCCACCGGAACCCAGGGTAGACACCTCTTCTGGTTCCTCTCGCATCCCACCCTCTCAGATCAAACGACTAAATGCTATCCTGCACAAACACAGATTAGTTGATTGCTGGAGAGCTTCTCACCCAGCTGACAGGGACTACACATGCTATTCCCCTCCTCATAGATCGTGCTCCAGAATTGATCTCCTCCTAATGGAGTATTACCATCTAAACCTAATGTCGGCTTGCACCATAGGGATGGCAGGACTGTCGGATCACTCTCCGGTCACTTTGCAACTCCGAGCCCACTTGTTTCAACCTTGCACTACATCTTGGCGTCTCAATGAGACGTTACTGTCCGACGATGAAACGGTACAGGCTGTCAATGATCAGCTGGCACACTTCTTTCGGGAAAATGCAGACTCTGGGGTGGGTCCCTCCTCCACATGGGAAGCACATAAATGCACTATACGAGGAATCTTCATTAGTAGGGCCACTCATCTGAAACGCTTAAGGTCTCAGGAAATTATCCTACTTTCTAATCAGATAGCATCCATGGAACAACTCCATAAACACTCTTGCGACGAGCGCACTTATCTAGAACTGACAGAACTTCGGCGTCGGTTAAGCACCCTTCTTAACTACAAAATTCAACGCTCCTTTATGCACACCAAAGCATTTTACTATGA
>VKOC01000006.1:41143828-41154601 GCA_009364415.1 Spea multiplicata
TTTTTATATTATTTTTTAAATGCTAACCGTTTTTTTCCAGCTTTTCTGTTTCAGGACGGGAGGGGGGGTGAGAGACATGGTTTCTCACTCCCCTCCCCGTGATCCCCCTGCACCGATCACACTGTGATCTTTCTGCAGGTCCTCAAAGACGTGCAATAGAGATCGCAGCGTCTGCCGGGGGCTGTTACATCATATCGGGCAGCAGAAAGCCAGCAATGCCGGCTTCTGCTGTCAGTGGGGAGTCCAGGCTGTCAAACGACAGCCTGATCTCCCGTGCCTCGGCAGGGATGCGTCCCTGATGCTGTAAGAAGGGCTGGACGTACCGGTACGTCCATAGGGGTTTCTTAAGAGGCGTTTTTTTGACGTCCTGGTACGTCCATAGGGGATTGAATGGGTTAAGGTTAAAGGGTGCACCTGAGTGTAGAACACTGTGATACACTCAAATTTCGACTGTCTCTCTGAGACAGCTGTGGGGATTTATCTTGCCATACGGACAAATAGAAAATATCAAGTCTGTTTGGTGGAAACGTAGAGCTATTTAGCTCCAGGGAAAATAAAAAACTGTCTCTTGAAGGAAAAATATAAAATATGGCTCTCAAGAGCGATTCTGTATTACCTCCACGAGATAGATCTAGATTTAATAGCATAAAGATATATGGCACATGTCAGATATCTCAGATAAATTAACCTCAATCATAAAAAAAAAGGAATATTCTGCCATCGGAAGGCATCACCCCACTTCAAACATTAATAAGTCTCTGCAGTGAGCCATAGGTTCAATTACAGCACGAAAGGAAGGAATTATTAAATTGTAAATTCAATATAACAAAAAGCCTCACCTTCTTTACATAAAAAGAGGTTGCACAAGGACATTGATGCCTTGAAGCAATACAGTCCTGGGGGGTGACTACAGAAGCTGTACTGCATTTACTAATTATATTTGGAAGAGGAGGTGGGTAAATGGGCTCCAATCGACATAATATATAATTTATATTCCATTGAGAACTTGAGGATCTGTCAGGATTAAAACTATAAGGAAGCGGTAGATAAGGGGAACAGCCTCCCAGCAAAAGTGGTAGAGGCTACTACAGTAAGGGAATGTAAACACGCATGGGATAAACATATGGCTTCCGAATCTAAGACAAGACCAACGATTAAGGTCTGAGTCTTTACAGGAGGAGAAACGGGTAGACGAGATAAGGCTGAATGGGTCAGATCTGCTGTCAAATTCTATGTTTCTATTTCACTTAAAGTACTGCCCTCCTAATGCATACCTCGCAACCGTCCTGGTTTTCGCGGGTCAGTCTTGATTTTCAGCATTGACCCGCTGCCCAACATAATCCAGATAAGGGGGCCAGACCTGGCTGGTTCCAGGATTGGTTCTGTCCAATTTTGGACCGGTGCCACCTCTCCCTGCCAACCCAGGGGTCTCGATTAGGACACCTGAAATGTTGGGTAATATGTCTGCCCTAGTAAATGCAGGGCGGAATCCATCATACAGGTAACCTAGCAGAGCGGCTTGGATGCTGAGGTGGTAGAGCAGGAAGAACTGGCAGACTAGATGGGCGACAGGTTCTTATCTGCCGTCAGATTCTGTTTCTTTTGCTGTCTAAGGACATCTCCGGACATGTCTCTTATCAGGAAAAGACTACTCCGAATAACACTATGGATGTATAAGGTAGAAAGTCGGGTGGTCTTGCATTGTCAACTGCTTGAAGACCATCCATCATATCAGCTCTAGCTTCTTAAATGGTCCTTCAGGAATCCAATCAGCCATGAAAGTATTCTCTATAAATAAGGATCCGCCGAGGATAGGAGCTTTTAGCAGAGACAATGAGACATGTTAATGGCCCCACATTTAGGACATGCCTGTGACACAATGTAACATTACAAGCTGTCTACGAAGTGTCAGCAGGTTCCGTAGGACTTATACTTCATTTAGGTGTTATGCTCTATATCTAGTGCTAAGAACTTTTCATTTCCAATGTATTTGTTCACATAATGCCTCTACTTCTGTAGATAAGGCTGAATATATAGTTTGGAGCATTATTTTGACAAGGAATACAAGATAATGGGAGCTGCCCTGCAAAAAATACAGAAAAAAATCTAGAATATTTTCTGTATATAATATTTTTTTTTTATTATCCACAATTTAATACAAACCAACTTGTGTTCAGGTTCCAAAATAGGTCGGAGAAGTCATAATTTAGAATAAGAGGTCATAAACTCAAACAAGAGGGTCAGAGGCTTAGATGAAATGTAAGGCAGTGGAACAGACTCCCAGCAGAAGTGGTAAAGGGTAATACAGTGGGGGTATTAAACACGCATGGGATAGGTGTACGGTTCCTGAATCTAAGACGAGACCAACGACTGATTAAGGTCTGAGTCTTTACAGCAGGAGAAACGGGCAGACTGGGTCTTACCTACCATGAAACTGTTTCTATTGGGAGTAGTTTTCACTGTTTAAGTATAATACATGACATTACATACAACGGGCTAACAGTAAATGATTTAGAGTAGTTATACTAGGGTCATTGTGTATTCTTAACATAAAGTACTCCTATCTGATAAATGATAATATTCATTCTAATCATTAATATGGGAAATGGCGCCGACACCGTGTTTGATAGAAAGTCACGGAACGAGACCTCAGAATATCTTCATGGCATATAACGAATGAGTTTACCATCAAAACTGCCACCTCAGCAGCAAAGTGCCAAATACAGCGTATTACCCCGAGCGTTCCTCCCATATCCCATCATCAACAATGCCTGTTATTGCATGTAAATAGCCGTGACAGTTCTAATCCCAGAATCATTCATCCTGATGGTTTCTGAGAATGCAATCAGCCATCAAATACCAAATATGATTCTGTGTCTGCCCTACTTAGCATGACACAGCGGCAGCTGGTTAAACACACGTACACAAACACACACACATACAATCACACACATACACACACACATATACAATCACACACATACACACACACATACAATAGCTACATACAATCTGATGGCAGATTAGAACAATTCAGCCAATCTAGTCTGATGTAACGACTCAGACCCTAATCAGTCTTTGGTCTCGTCTTAGATTCAGGAGCCTCTACCATGTCTGCTGGGAGGCTCGTCCATTTATCAACCACCCTCTTGGAAAAGTAAAATCTCCTTACATTATATCTACACCCCTGACCCTCCAGTTTTAGATTATGATTGTTTGTGCTAACCTTTAAAAATAAACTTCCCTCCTGTACTTTGATAAATCAATTTATGTATTTAATTTTACATATACACACATACATATACCTGGTAAAACCCATCATTTAAATCTGGGGGGGGGGATTTACGGACAGGTGCTAGGAATAAGTAATTTTAATAGTCGAAAATAGCTGTTTTTATCTTCACGAGACATTTGGAGTCAAAATTTGCACATTCATAACCACATCTATATACATACATTCTTGCTGCCAACATTCCACTTGTCCTGTTATATATGATCAATGAGTATTAGAAGAATAAATATTCATATATCTATACATCTATATATATTTATATATTAGATATATATATATATATATATCTTACACGTGTGTGAATGAAGAGTGAATTATGCTCCCTTTAATACTGAGGGAATGCTCTCCACTCATTAAAAGCATGTGATGACCTTGTCAATTATTTGCGAGCTGCAATTAAAATGAATCCAAGGCAGTCCAGAAGTCACATCGCTGAATGTCGCGACTGTATCAATAATATAATTAAATCACCCACCACTTTATTTTGTAAGTGGAGAATGATCTTGGTGCTTTTTCATTCATTCATAAAATCACAGGAGCCCATTAGAGAAGACACACGCATTCCACTGCCTTATCCCTATGTATTTTTGAATGATAACATTAAGGAGACAGTGTTTGGGGAATAACTACAGCCATGTTTGCTGCATTCATCCACTTAAAACATTAGGACTGTTTCCAGCTCTGTCCCATTTATATATAAGCACCAAGAAGGATTCAGTATAACCTCTAGATTGTAAGCTCTTGTGTGCCAAGCCCCCTTAGTCAGTTCTAGTATAGTTGGAGCCTTTGAATGTATGGACTGCAAGAAGCCCTGTGGAAACTGTGGGCACTATAGAAAAAAATATATTATTATTATTAATAAATAATAATAATATCAGAAGCCATAGCCTTGAAGCATGCTTAGTACCCCAAAAACCTGGTAAAAGAAGCATTTTAATGATGGAATGTTGGCTTTTGTTAACACGTGAAGGGTATATTGCCCATTTTAGTAAATTATTCTGATATTACTTAAACTGCTGCAAAATAACAGGTGAGTCTCAACATATAAAGCAAAATTTCGTTCATTCCGCTTCACAAAAAAAAACAAAAACAGTCTAGACTTAAAAGAGAGGAAAAAGGGAAAACATTTTGGATTCCTTCAAACAACAGAAGTAATGATTTATTACATACATCACGTACTACAAATAACCAAACAGTAAATACGCAAAGCAAGGTGAGTCTGTGTCTAGAAGTTCGGAGACTTTAAATCCATGATAGAAAGCAAAACTTCAGTAATAATAGCGGATTTATGTTTTTATTCTGATTACTGTTATAAAAAAAAAAAAAGCTAATGTTCACTATTTGGGATTAATATGAACCACTAGAGGGAGCAAGAGGAAACATCCTTTTTTTAAAAAAAAAAAAATCATATGAAATCAGAACATTCAGCACCAAAACATGTTGGATAGCTCCCATTCATCTCTCCGTGATATATTATTCATCACAAGAGCCGAGTATAATGTCTACTAACTACTGACCCTTCTCGGCAAATACCCATACTATATAACGAACGCATCGAATATTATAGAGGCAAGGCTCGAATGACAATTTGATTATATAATATATATAATAATAATAATATTTGTTTAGTGAAAAATAAAATGAATCGATGTACTCTATATGTGTACAGCGATTAAAAGGTCAATGTTGCAATCGATAGACACTTGATCGTTATAATATATATATATATTTATATAATATGTACGTATATGTGTGTATATATATATATATATATATATATATATATATAGTTAAACTTGTCTCAGATCCTCAATTGTTTATCTTTGATCTGCTGATTTGCTGTATTCTGACCCCAGTTGTGTATGGTGGTTACCTGAAATATAAATACATCCTCTTGTGTGACCTTGAACTATCTTCCTGCAGGTCTCAAGACCTCAGAAACTTCCATGAAGTTCCTCAGATGTTGGCGTATAAGTTCTGACATTAATCAGAACAGCCTACCCTAACTCTGAGGCTCTTGACCTCTAAATTGCCCATTAGGTACAAATGTATTTCAATTTAGTGTTAAAGATAAAATAGATCTAATGGTCGAGCGTACCAATGTGTTCCTCCAATACCCCAACATACCCCCCAGACCGCGTAGACGGCTATGCGCGAACAACAACAGATTCCATTAAAAGACAGCTATCAAGGAAAACATTTTCGACGCCCCCATGCATTCACCTGATTTACCTGGTTTATGGAAGTCACTGCTAGCCTTGGAATTACCAACTGCATTACGATTTGTAGGAGGGAGGTTACCAATCCAGCCAAAATAGCCCAGGTAAGGGGCAATGGAAGCATGCTATAGGTAGCAAAAAGTGTGAAGAGTACATAGCCAATACCGTCCCCTAGAAGGCCATATCCAAGTCCAGCTGCCAGGATCTGAGTGGCCATAGCCACCCATGTCACCACTCCACTGAACTGGAGATATGTGTAAGATGTGGTGTCCTTCCTGACAACAACTAAGGCACAAATGACCACTTCAATCCCAGTGAAAAATCCCAACAAGATTCCTTTAATGGGATCCATAGGTGCAGAAGCCAACGTTAGATGAAGAATTAGTAGAGTGAGCTTGGTGAGTACGTCCAGAATGTTCATTACCACCTCTGACTTGCGTCGTTGACCTAGGAAATAGCGTTGATAAAGCCTTTCCAGGTCCCTGGACTTGAACGAGTTCCTCAGTGTCGGGAAAATAACCCCACGGTAGGTATAACCCCAATTCAAAAAGAAATCTGAGTTACTAGGGGCACAGTCAAGGTGAAGGAAGCCCAGGTCACTGCTGGTCCTCTCCGGGAAGACTTTGGTGCCTCCGTTGTTGTGTCTGTCCCCACTTGAAATCTTGCCAGAGAATTGCCTATTAGCATTAAGTGTGTAGGAATCGTCGGAGGAGAGGTGTTTGGCGCTGCTTTGTTCGTTAATAAACCTCTGTTCGGTGATATGTCTCACCGCCGTCTGCCAAAGGAGTCTTTTGGGTCTTGTGCTGCTGTTAATGGTCGGAGTCCGATTAATGGTGTAAAGTTCTTCGGTGGCGCTGGAGCACCTCACCTCGGAGAGCTCCATGGTTGATCTGTAGATTTCTTGCTGTTTTCTCCTTTGAAGTTTACTGAAATACATCTGTGGTCATTTTAATGTCCAGCCTGATTGGTTGGGTAAAGTATTGTGCTTTTCTTAGAGTGACTTTACGATCGCTACCCTTCCGACTGCGTCCGACATACTGACATTATAACCACGATCATTGTACAGTATATTCATCGAAAAGAGGAAGCGTGGGAAGCATAATGTTGGTGTAAACAAGGTATTAAGCCCATTCATCTTCTTTTTTTTTTCTAAAAAAAAAATGGTTATCTGAAACCTTTCCGAAGGTTGATCCGACAGCCGGAATTCATTTCCAGAACAACGTGGAATATTGGGAAGAAGCCTTCCGGAATCAAAGATCGTGATTCTGTATGTTCGACGTGGCAAAAAAAAAAAATTGCATTTATTAAAAGTTTACATTATTATTATTATTATTATTAATTATTTATTATTCAGCTCGAAATGAGACCCAGCCACCAAATACATTATGTTTCGCAAAAATAGCCAAGGTCTTTTTTAAGGTCACCGAGAAAAACTGTTAATAGCAGGTGAACTGTTTTTTTTTTTTGTTTCTGTTTTTGTTTCAGATCACGGAGACCGTCGGGAATCCATTGATCTGGAATGCCGATATTTGTAAAGTTACACGCAAAAGCTGGAGCGCTCTCGCGCTACAAGATACACACGCAGCTGCAGTCACTTGTCAGGCGATCGAGGTCCCGGCACTATTCACAGAAGATAAATCGACAGCAGGGCACTGGTAGGGGGAGAATCCCAATAAGATCGCGTTACTTCCATCGTGACCGAGGACTTCGCAGACGGTGTCAGCATTCGTTAAACTTCCCCCGAATCCCCATCAGATAAGCGGCGGGGTGATTCTGACCTCCAAAGGAGATCCCCAGTCAAGGCTAGCTGCATCGCATCTGATCTGCTGCAGAGACCAACTTCTCTTCCCCCCCCTTCCCCTGTCCCTGGCTTCACTTTAAATCCGTAAGAGCGAGAAACAAAAAGCAATCCATTAAGGTCCCTCTCATTAAACTTCAGCCTCGGATCCAGTGGCGGCTGGCATTATGAGCTCAGCGAGTGCTTTTGTTTGCCTTTGCTCGGCTTGTGCTGTTGATCTGTTGTGTGTGTGTGGAAGGAGGGAGCCGTGGAGCTGTGCCTCGTACTCGCAGGCAGCCGATATTAGAGATGAGAGCATTATAGCCCAGCACAGAGTGGATTACAAGGAGTAAAGACCTGCTGGAAAAGGCAGAGCCTGCGAGTCAGCTGACACCCGGTGACGTCACGCCTGAGTCTATTACCTTCTCTCGCAAGGCAATTTAAAAGGGCTCTGCAGCATCCAGTAACATATATATATATATAAAAAAAATTATATATATATGTATATATATCTATATAATATATATATACTTTTTTATGTATATATATATTCTTTATATATATATTATTTTTTATGTATATATAATTATTTATATATATATATATATAGTATAATATATATATATATACTATATAATTGTGTGTGTGTGTGTGTATAAAGGATCTGACTCTTATCTTTTTTGTTTACTCACAATTTTTTTTTAAAAACACAGGAATTATTATGATATTAATACTGGAGGTAAAAAAAAATAATAAATAAATATATATATATACACACTATATATTAAGAATATGGTTCTTTGCATTATAATTTCTGTATAAATAATATATAGTGGGTCATAAATACGGCGCTATTCTGGGGTACAAGTCAAAGCTGTTCTGCGGCAGGTTCGGTTGTCATTTCTAAAATTGGAATCTGGAAGCTGAGCTCCGACCTTAAGCTTCCCTTTAACGCGCCTCTCTGTAAGATCTTAAAAAGATGTTCCGCAGAAGCTGAAGTTATTAAAAGTTTGCTTCATTCAGCGCTTTGTTTTAAAACACAGAGCGATCTGCCCCGTCGCACATTATTGTAGTGGCTCAGGGGCTCTGAAATCATCAAGAGGTTCTGCAGCAGCGCACGGGTTAAAGGTCTGTCCCCTCCAGTGAAATCGCTGGTGAAGGGGGGACACCTCTAGCCCACCCTGTAGATGCCAGATCACAGCAAGAATACGCGACTGCCCCTCAATGCTTCAATATGTAACTGCTTCAGTAAGTTTTCATAGCTACCAACTTCCCCAGAGACCCTCATCTTCAGTCCTAAACTTTTCTCACTTCTTTTCTCTATGTAGGAAAGTCAAATATTATCCCCTACCTAGCCCTCTCCTATATGGATTTTACACTGATGTCCACCCCTGACCATTTGTTAACCCTTCCTTTACCTAGTGCTTTCAGATGATGCTTTTTCGTCATACATACATACACAGCGTCCAGGGTTCAGGACAGTGTGGATTGGGCAGAAGGAATTAGACATAGGAAGGGCAGGGGCTGGTGAGCAGGAATCATGGGAGGTTACAAAAAGGAGCCCTTCACTGACTTCAGACTTCTTTGGATAATTTTGCCACAAGCATTTGCTCCCCTCCCCCCATTTCAGCACTAGCGGTTGGCCCCTGAGGGCCGGCGTCCATAACTTAGTTGTCTATTGGGGTCTCGTCACACTTTATGGTTATATATCGCTGGTCCCCCCCAAGTTTGGCGAGTCCTATCTAAATTTTCGCGGCTATAATACTTACCAAGGAGCTGAATCAGCGGGACTGCACTGCCCCTTAACACACTAAGACTCTCCTCCAATTCAAAGCCATCTCTGGACACCAGTAATGAGGCTTCTGTACCGTAGGGGGGCTGCTCCAGCCAATGTTCTGTTTATATACACTCTGTACCCAAAATGTTTCCACATTTTTCTTTTCAGCCATTAAACGTAACAATGGTGAGCACAGCTCATGTTCCAGCTCGGTTACGTGTGGACGGTATGTTATCCCACTTCATGTTCGGAAGTTTTTTGGTTTTTTTTTTATTTTTATTACATTTGTGTCTCTATTAAACTAACAGAAAATAGATGGAATTTCAATTTTTTCTCAAAAGATATTACAATAGATATTAGAAGAGAACTTAAATGCAGAGGATGAGGTCCCTCACCCATGGCTACTGGTTGTAGGCTTTTGGGTAGAACTTGATTGACCTTGTGATTAAGCTACACCAACATGTCTGCTTAAGGCTTGGGCAACTCACGGTTAATTAGCAGTACTCTGTAAGGTTGACCAACCAGGCCCTTTGAAGACACTACCTGGCAAGGGTTCCCTTCACATATTATCCTTTATCCATATTAACCTCCTGTCCTCCATGTTGAATTCCTGATCCTACAGGGATTTAGATTTAATTACAACATGTTCTGAAAATGCACGAGAAAGTGAGAAAGCACAATGTATTTCGAGCCTAAAGATTACATTACAGGTAAATGATAAATAAGCTGTTGCCTGGAAACCATATAAAAATAACCAAAGTGTGAATATCGTAATTTTAAGAGCCCATGGGTTTTCTGGTGGTGGTGTAGCTGTGTAGTCGGAAGGGTAGCCAGTGTTGTGTACTTCGCTAGCCATCGTTAGATGATGTGGTGTGTTTTCCATGGGCGCCATTGCCTCCTTGTTTCCTCCTTGCTCACAGGCAGGGCCGGCCCTACAATAGGGCAGACTGGGGCAATTGCCCCAGGCGGCACTTTAGAAGGGGCGGCACTTTGCCGCCCCGAGCGTTTTTTTTTTTTAAACGGAAGAGAGAGAGAGGGGCGCAGAGTGGTTTTCGCTTACCCGCTCGGCGCCCCTCTCTCTCTCCTCTGCGGCGAGTCTCCCTCTTCGGTCTTGGTGCCGGCTTGTAATGCTGAGCGCCGGAAGTGGCGTCAATTTCCGGCGCTCAGAATTACAAGCCGGCACGGTGGCAGAGCAGGGAGACTCGCCGCAGGACTCTTAAAGGTAAGTACCGGCGTCGGCGAAGTTTAAAATGCCGCCTCCCCCCCGCCGACGCCGGCGGCATTTTAAACTTCGCCCCAGGCGGCGTTACGCCTTCGGCCGGCCCTGCTCACAGGACGCCATTTCTTCAGCCTCCATGATGTTCATGTGTCTTCTCTATCTGAGCTGGACCACGGGCCTCCAATGGAGTCAGACAGCCCTATTCCTTCAAAAACATGAGCACAATTTTCAGCCTTTTTGGCAATACGTTGCCCCCGTACAGACGAGATAAATGTAAGTCAATGTTTATTTAGAAGGTGGTAGATAAGTAGAAAAGTTTCCTGGCAGACGTTCTAAAGGCTAAATCTGAAATAAGCAAAAGGATAGAGATAAGAGTATCATGGATATAGAGTAAGACCAGAAGTGGGCACGCCAGGTGGGACCCATGGCTCTTATCTGTTGCTCTGTGTTGGTTACCAGGGCCGGCCCTACAATGGAGCCGAGTGGGGC